>JAHWFP010143211.1:37829-65323 GCA_023313725.1 Lithobius niger | reverse complement strand
TGATAAAGATTGAACATCTACTTAGCCTGTAGCCAGTACCCGCCCCGGTAGCGCAGTGGTTAGAGCGCCCGGCTAGTAAACGGGATGTCCAGGGTTCGAGTCCCAGTCAGGGCAGTAGTCTTTTCTTTCTTTCTTTTTCTAGTGTATTGTGTATCCTCACAACGCCAGTCCTTAATGCAGACTGCTTGCTACATTTACTGAAGATTCGGTTGTGCGGTTGGCATATTTATGTTGAACTATTTATTGGAATTAAATAGTAGGAAAGCCAAATGGGCCTAAGAAGTTTTTTTTATTAATTGGAAAATGTGATGTAAGTCTTTTTGATTTTCGTTCTTTTGCAAGAAAGTTTTAGCTGTATATTAATTTCTAGCCGATTTCCCTGAAATGTGGAAATGTGTTTGTCACAGGGAAATGCCATTAGAAAAAAAATAAAAACACTTTACCACCTGAGTAGGACACTTCAGAGTCAAACTTCAAAGTTTACTGTAGAATTTTCGGCCTTCTTCAGAACACATAGCTGTGTTCATGATGTACGTAGTTAAAAGCTGCTCTTGGGGAAGAAGGCACCCATTGTTCTCATACACAAAAATTCAATAAAACAACCGAATTTTTTAGGCATTCTTTAAGCATGAATACGACAAACAATACAGTATATATATATATTTAAAATTTTGCTTAAATAAGAGTTATGTACGTGCTGTAAGACTAGGTGATTGATTGCCCTTAAAAAATTTGTCTTACGCGACCGTCGAAAAGTATTTGGAGATGCACACCTCTGATTAATCTAGAAGCACACTAGCGCTTCACCCATCAAGTTCAGATTCATGGCGTCTAATATTGGAGAAGAAGGGAACTCAGGGGAACACAAGGAAAACCAAGACGCCATAACGGAAATACTCACAATTAACGCAAATACGCACATTACTTCTGCCTCATCGAAAAACGCTTACAATATTGTGTGTGTTCAGTTTTGTCCTACTTGACCTTGACACTTATTAGCACTTAATGGCCATGAACACCACCAACCAGTACCAGAACAAGCTATTACACACCAAAGTCCAGTTCCCCATGTCGGTGTTTGGTCATCATTGACATGGGAAACTGTACTTTGGTGTGTAATGGCTTGTTCTGCTACTGGTTGGTGGTGTTCATGGCCAGTAAGCGCTAATAAGTGTCAAGATCAAGTAGGACAAAACTGGACACACACAATGTTGGTAGCGTTTTTCGATGAGGCAACAGTAATGTGCGTATTTGTGTTAATTGTGAGTATTTCCGTTATGGGGTCTTGGTTTACCTTGTGTTCCCCTGAGTTCCCTGGTTATCTCTCTCTCTCTCTGGTTCATCCCAGTGTTCCCCGTGCTCTGTGTTTTGTGGTTCTCTGGTGACCTGGTTGTCCTGGCTAAGGTTAAGGTAGCATTAAGTAGGCTAGCATCAGCGCATAGGTATATGTAGACCTTTATAGCTCAATAAACAAATCAAATCAAATCTAATATTGCCGTCTGATTGTTGTTGTTCAATTGTTGCTGTTCATTATCAGCGTTTGGGTGACACTAGCAACTGCTTTTCTTACCCGAGACATTAAACCGGCGTTTTCTGGTCCTAAATACTAAATAATAATGCGACAGAAGGCTTTGGACATTTTATACATCGATGGGGTTTACTGAGTAAACAACAGATAGTCCTGTTTCAGAGCTGTGCACAAAGGATTTCGATACGAAAAAGGTACCTCAACATCGTTGATTTCATGCTAATTACTACTATTTATTACTACTAGCTAATTCCATTCAGATAAAATAATTTATGCGACAGATATGCTTGAAATTTGAAATTCAGTTTACGTTTGACTTCAATAGGTGCCTTTTATGGTTTGCCATTTGGAGATGTTTTAAGTCCAAAGATTGTAATAATTTGTAATGCTATTTTCGTGAATGTTGGGAACACGCCATCTGTTATCAAAATAATTGTCCTTTCCTTTCCTTTCTTTTCCTGTATTTTATTTGAGGCCATAACTGTACGTTGAACGCCCCAATACAAAAACATACTCTACATAACCTATATCACCCTTACAAAGGCACCGTATCCACAGACACAATCATACAAAAACACCAATGTGAACACTGGAACACTGGATGTGCCCACCCTCTCTTTCCAATTGTCCTCCATAGCCGAGTAACAATGCAGACCCGGGTAACTATTGTTTTCGTTTCACAATTAAATCCAAGTGATACATTGTAATTGTAACTTATGTAAAATTAAAGAGTATCTCACCGGCTATGTTATCGCTCCTTAAATAAAAAATAAAACAAAAAAATAATCTAGATAGAAGTAAACTAATCAAAACTAACTTAATCGTGCTCAATTGTTTTACAATCCATTGAATACAACGGCTATTTTTTTAATCAGCGACCATTAATTATACTAAAGTTACGATTTTCTTTAGGATGTTTAAGAAACGATTTCCAATTATATTTTCGCAAGGAGCTCATAATCAATGCTTACACTAAAGCAGAACCATAAAACGACGAAAAGAGGTGATATCGTTCAAAAACCCCGGAAGGGTAAAGAGACCCTTTAAGTTTTGGCCATAGAAAGTAGTGATATCAGAACCAAAATGGCTTCCACCAAGTTGTTCTTCCCAACCCTGATCACTCGATCTTAACTGACACCTCGGTGTTGTCAGTTAAGCTTGAGTTATCACGGTTCGGACTACAAACTTGGTGGCAGCCATTTTGGCTCTGATATCACTACTTTCTATGGCCAAAACTTCATGGGTCTCTTTACCCTTCTGGGATTTTTGTATGATATTATTAAAACAAAATAATAACTTGGGTATGTGGCAGTAAGATGTTTAATTTGCGGCGCTGAAATTATTAGATAAATAAGTTTGAGAACAGAGCTCTGTGGCCTGTATTGTTAAGTGTTTCACAAACTACAACTAATAAGGGCCAAACTATATTTTTTAATGAAAAAGAGTTTTGTACTATGGATGTTTTATCGTTTAATTTCATACCCGCGATTTTTTTGTTTTCTAAATTGTGTGTGCTAATAGGGCTCTAACCCTATTATTACGCTGAAAGGACTTCTCAGAGTGATGGCGACGCCATTAAGAAGCCTACACCCCGAAGACGCGGTGCACTAATGGTTCGTACCACTGTGTATCAACCCAGCTTCCATTCATATTGGATGACGAGTTAAAAAACCGTCATTCATTTATATTTTTTGTGTTATTAAAGACGAAAAGCCAATGGCTCTACAAGAGTGAAATAAATACAGGTGCAAACCTATTTACGTTGCCTTTTGGACTTATATATATGACTGCCAGAGCGGTGAATCGAACCCACGACCGTTGAAACCAAAGGCCAAGATCGTAGAGCTCAGCCATAATGACACGGCCGTGTCAGTATGGCTGCTCAGCCATAATGACACGGCCGTGTCAGTATGGCTCAGCGTTAGGACCTTGGCCTTTGGTTTCAAAGGTCGTGGGTTCGATTCCCCGCTCTGGCAGTTTGATATATAAGTCCAAAAGGCAACCTAAATAGGTTTGCATCTGTATTTATTTAACTCTTGTTGAGCCTTCGGCTTTCCGGCTTTAATTCGTATTGCGACGCTGGAGGTGAAAGTCTTGGACCGTCGCAAGACGAACTCCTGCGAAAGCATTTACCAGGAATGTTTTTATTATTCAAGAACGAAAGTTAGAAGTTCGCAGGCATTCAGATACCGCCCTAGGTGTAACCATAAAATATGTATTGGCAGAACACATTTGTGTACTTTTTTTACTCACAAAGACACAACATGCACAAAATGTGTACTGACAGTACACTGCACCCGGATCCTTGCCTGTACTTGGGGCAGGCACAAATTCCTGTTGTCCCACATGCACGTTTCCTGGGTCTGGTGTTCGATTCCAGGTTGTCTTGGCTTCCACACTTACGCCAGCTTAAAGACAAGGCTTTGCGGGCGCTTAACATCTTGCGGGTCCTGTCGGGCACTTCATGGGGTGCCGATCGCGCTGCCATGTTGCGCCTCTACCGAGCCCTTGTCCGCAGCAAACTTGATTATGCGTGTATGGTCTATGATTCGGCTAGTGACTCCACTCTCCAGATGTTGGACACAGTGCATCACAGTGGCCTGCGTGTGGCGACTGGGGCTTTTCGAACTTCTCCAGTGGTCAGCCTCTATGCTGAGGCCTCGGAGCCACCTTTGGCCATTCGTCGGCGACAGCTTGCCATTCAGTATGCTGTGCGTTTGCGTGCTGTGCAATCCAGTCCTGCTTGGTCCATGGTTTTTGGGCCAGACTTGCGAGTCGGTAGACGCAGGGTGGGTAAGGGTGATTTCCGCGATAGGCTCCAGCAGTCCTGTCACGAGATAGCCTTTGAAATGCCCTGCGTCTTGAGGC
Source organism: Lithobius niger (assembly GCA_023313725.1). NCBI lineage: Eukaryota > Metazoa > Arthropoda > Chilopoda > Lithobiomorpha > Lithobiidae > Lithobius > Lithobius niger. Next base: position 60,927 of record JAHWFP010143211.1, on the reverse strand, counting down.
TTGAGAGAATGCCAGTTGCCCCTTGGCTTGTCCCAGGTGGCAGTTTCATTTTTGCTCTGGCGTCCCTCCCGAAGGGTTCCACTCTACCAGCAAGGTACTTACAGGAGTTCCGGCGGCTGAGTTCTCAGTACGCCGGTTATCAGCGCCTGTTTACTGATGGGTCGAAGTCCGACGTTGGCGTGGCGTGTGCTTGTGTGTGTAAGGGTGTAACGATTGCCCATCGCCTTCCATCAGGCTATTCTGTGTTCTCTGCAGAGCTTTTGGCTCTTGGTTTGGCGGTAGAATGGATCCTTGACCTTCAGGGCACGCATTTCATTGTCTTTAGTGATTCCATGAGTGCCCTGGAGTCCTTGGCGAATTACAATCCTCGGAACCCCTTGACACAACGTGTCCAAGCTTTGCTTTCCCGCTTGCCTGGCCAGCGGAAAACCGTGCTTTTCTGCTGGATCCCGGGCCATGTTGGGATAGCAGGGAATGAACAAGCTGATTCTGCTGCGAAAGGGGCCCTTTCTGGCCCTCTCGGTAGGGATCTCAGCCTTGTTCCCTCAGATGCCTTTCCAACTCTGCGTCTGAGGTTACACGCTTTTTGGCAAACCTTGTGGGACAGACAAGACGGTAATAAGTTACGGACCATTAAAGGCACTGTCGAGGAGTGGCACTCGGCGTGTCGCCGCAGTCGCCGTGAGGAGGTTGTGTTGGCCCGTTTGCGGATTGGTCACACCCGGCTTACTCACTGTTTCCTTTTGCGGGGGGTTGACCCTCCTGAATGTTCTTGGTGTCGACGGCCACTTACGGTCCGGCACTTACTTGTTGATTGTCGCCATCTTGATGGTGTTCGTCGTCGATTCCATCTTCCGCATGACATTGCGCGTCAATTGGGCGATAAGTCTGTCCTCCTGTCCGGTGTTTTTCAATTTTTGCAGGAGGTACAGATGTATGACAAGATTTAGATTAGGGGTTTGAATAACATCTCTGTAATGTGTGGTGCAGTGGCAACCCGGACCACTGCACTGTGACTGAGGTTGGCGCTAATGACCAAGTTGTCGACGCGCCATTAAGCCTCAATTCCCCCCCCCCCAGTACAAAGTTAGTCTAGGTGCCGAGCTGCTGCACAGTGATGTGTATGCTATCAATGCAAAGCGTATTCGGAACTTTGTAGATCACTGCGTTATTAACTATAGCTCGCTTTTATTTGTATGCGGTGTTAATCTTAAAATAGACGCAGACATCACACTCTGAAAATAAATTTGGAAATTGAACATTTTAAATTTTGAAATTAAAAAAATGAATGGACAATTTCTTTAACGATTTTTCTGTGCTCTGAGATATTTACCAAACCGTTTTACAATTTAACTTATTCGTGAGTCTTCGTCCTACTCGTCCGACATAAATTTCCGAGACGAGATTGTGGGATACATGTACACCGACTATTGTATGGTTAGATGTAGAACTGTGTACTTTTACCCTTCGCTATGTTGATATGAGTGCAGCAAAAAAATAAGCTTGAAACTGCACCATTTGATGAATAGCTGATCGAAGGCCTTACTATTTGAAAACAAGCACAGCGACTCCGAAGCTAGAGAAATAAGTTATGAAAAGTGATCTGCTCAGTGTAAGGCCTAAAGGGGCGCGAATGGCCAATAACGGAAACTTACTTATTTGCCGTTAGCTAAATCACATCTGAAAATTATGCCTATTTTGGATTCCATAAAAGAAATAAATAAAGAAATAAATCACTTGTCTAGGAACCCTCATGAGAAAAAAGTTTTCTATGTTTCGACAACAACAGATTTTTAATATAAATCACTCAACAAGGTTCAGATATTAAAAAAATAATAATAAATGATGATAAACAAGGTTGATGATGATGCACTAGGTTGGTGAAGGGCCAATTTAACCACTAAGACACTCGAAAGCTAAAAGGTAAAAATTTATAAGTTTAAATATAGGCACTTCGCACACAGAGAGGAAATCATGATGCGCTACTAAACTGGCATACATCGACAGGTTCGCACTTCCAGATCTGCCTCCCAATGGGACCCTGTATGGACAATATTTACTAGCAGGCGATTCCAAATTTTTACCACTCGCAAGCTCAAAATTATTTCTGCAATCAAATCTCTCCCCTTTCACAACGAATTTAGGTGGGTGTCCCTTTGTCCTGCCATATGTCTGTGACATCGATTCGATTTCTGTATATCTGTATATATATTTATGTATTTACAGACGGAGATTCAGTACTTTACTGAAGCTTTGAAACAGAAAGAAGCTTCCTGCACAAGCGAAGGATTTCCAATTGGACCAATGCTGCGAAAAAGTGTTAGCAATGCCGTTTGCTCTATTTTCCTCGGGTATCGCTGCGAATACAACGACCCATGGCTTCAAAGAGTTGTTGAAGTTGTGGGGGAAATTAGCGAGACTTATGTTCACGACTCGACTTTATTTTTTTCCTGGCTGACTAAGGTACCACTCCTGTCCAAACTCGTCATCAATCCTAAGAAACGGTAAGGTAACGCCTCTACTGCTTTTGTTCAGGAAGCTGTGTAGCAATTTTACTACCATTAAAAAACATGTTTGCTAACGGGTAACATAAGCAGGTCAGTATGCCCTGTGAGAACAACGTACTCTGATATGAGAAAGGAAGAAAATAGAAATGCCATGACTGGGATTCGAACCCGCGCTTTCTGTCTAGGAGCGCAGTTGGTAGAGGGCCCCACAAGTAAATGGAAAGTCCTGAGTTCGATTCCCAACAGGGGCAGTCGACTCTTATCTTTGACAAATCAGTTTATTGTGTCCGTTGAGGAGTCTACTCTTTAATGCTTTAATGCTTTTACCTGTTATCGTTAACTACTTGCGTTCATTGGGGAAGCAAAGAAGCAAGTTACTATCCCTTCACGGTTTTTTTTGGCCATCACGTTCCTTAAGTCCTTAACAAGGTGAACTCACATTAATGTATCTTGTCCACACAGGGCTAGTCCGATTCCTGTTGTTTAAAAATATTCGTGGGGGTCCCTTAATTTGGTTACGTATGTTGTTCAAAGTTCCTAAGAAAATTATACACTAAATCTGCATCATTATATACTAAAGTTTACCCTGGAATACCCAAGGGCCGCAAGAGCTAAAACTGGGACTATTAACAACACTAGGGATGGGTCAGTAACCGAAATCGAAACCGAATCGTCAGTTTTTACTGAAAACCGAAATCGATTCGATTTTTATACCGTGTTTTCGTACGGTGTTCGAAAAATCAAGGGTTGATTTATTGTGTTAAATTTTGTAATAATTATCATTTTCTACATACGTGTAATGACAGCAAAGCTCATAGTGATTAAAAAGAAAATAGTAGAGGAAAATGGTGCCACCGCTAGACCGATGGTCTATGATGTTACTGAAAGTGAAAGCAAAAGCAAGAGCCGGTTAGAAGCTATATAGAAGCTATACTACTGTTACAAGAAAAAAAACTAGAAATATCTGGTTGGGGGTGGATGGTGGGAAAGAAAGATCCCGATACCGAAACCGAAACCGCAGTTTTGTGGGCATGACAACCAAAACCGAAGCCAACAACATGAAACCGACCCATCCCTAAAGTACACATCAGAAAATTATTACAACATTAGTAATTCATTACTTAGTTCTTACTTTAGAAGTTGAGGGCATCGAGAAAAGCAAACTTTGTTAAGGTTCCCTAGGATGTGTTGATGAGCATCTTACCAGGGCTGCGATTGTGTATATGTTCCCGGATAACCTGAACATAGCGAGCAACGTACAGCTAGGTGGATAGTGTCATCTCATCCAAGCTAAGAGGCCACGAGATTGAATCACGTCTCTGACCAATCTACATTCGGACTCTAAAAAACTATTTCACATTGTTCATAATAAATCCGTTTCTGTAATAAACTCAAGTTTTGCTGGACTACCATGACAGGAATCATGCTTGCATTTATTTTCTATGCCATATGTTTTCTTGTAATAGGCTCCTGTAGTACTTCCATCAAACGAATTGTATTTGTTTTGCCAATAGGGGTCTAAAAGACGAGTTATGGGAACTCTGGAAGCAAAAGATAGCCGAGCTGAAGCACACAGAAACGCAAGGGGGAGAAAATTTTTTTTCGTTGTGGTCCGAAGAATACAAGAAACGGATTGACAAGGGTGATCCTAAGTCTCAAGACTTCTCTGGTATTTGTGTAACATAAAAAGCGATAAAATTGAAATCAAGTCAAGTAAACCATCTGGAATCTTGGACGAAGCCTCGTGACCGAAGCCAAGTGCGAGACGAAACTTCTCATGGGGGGATATCTAGCATGGATGATACCTCACATGAACGAAGCCTCTCTTGGACTGTCGATTTTTAAATTAATACTAGAAAACTGGCTTTTGGCCTATTCTAGGCAGAACGAACAGAAATTTAAAATTTACATTAGGTTCATTTAAATGACTGTTCCACATATGTTAATGCTCCTTAAGAATCTGGGTGCAAAGTTCACTTGCCTAAATTTGGGTTTTTTTGCCTTTTGGTTTGATGTACTGCGGGTCTCTTTTCACGTTTAGTTTTTTTTTTAAGTAGGCCTATGCTACACTACGATTCATATTTATGAATACACTCAAATGCGACCTTTGTGACCGCATCACGAAATAACCACTGTTTCAATTTGGACATTGATAGCGGTACACCTAGAGATGGTCAGTAAAAAAAAAATTCGGAATCGGACATGTCGTTGAGGAATAATGAAGGTGGGCAAAATGAACCAAAACCCAAGAGCCAAAAGCGCTTGCTCACCCTCGAGTACGGTGGCCGCAAAGAATCTTGTTGCAGGCCATAATCCCTTCTACGTGATAGTACGTACAACTAAAAACTACAAAATAACTTCACATTAATTAAAAGGTATTTTTTTAATTAATACATTTTTGGAAATTACGATGCTAATTTATAATTTTTTTTAATCGTTACGTTTCGTCCTCGCGAAGTTTGATCCACGGGAGGCACCGTCAGGGTCGGGTCAAACCTCGTAGAGGCCTGGTGCTTAAGATTTATTGTGGCCCCTTCTGCCTCTACAACCCCCCCCCCCCCCCCGTTACCGCAAAAAAAATTAAAACAGGAGTTTTTTTTCAAATAATAATTTTTTTTGTACAAACAGTAAGAGTAAATTTTTTTTTCATTTAAGACAGCTAGATATTAATTAAGTGGTTCTCAGGAGAGGTACTAAAAAAAGTTAACGTGGGTGGGCGGTATTTTTTTTATCTTTTTATTCCAGATTTTTCAGATGCTTAGTATGGCTTTTTTTATTTATCAAACCAGAAATTCAGTAGGTTACGTTATGTTGTGACGTACAATATCTATGTTTTAATGCCAAGTTCAGCGTGCAAATATTGCACATTGACAAAAGTTTTTCTTTACATCCAAGTTTTTAGTTGTGACATGCCTATGCACTGCCCTTAGATTCATTTCAAGGCGATCGTGTGAATGGAGCAAAGGGCAGATATGGTCATCGGCTCCAGAAAGAATTTGGTGAAAGAGTTGATGCGTGATCGGAATTTCTTTTTTCAGACAATTTCATTAAAAACGTTTCATGCGCTAAGAAAAACGCTTCTGGGAACCACGTGATTAACTTTAAGCGACCTAAAATATTACCCTATTTTAATTTTTCCTGTGACCGTGAGGCACCCTTGAGGGCCTTTTCGGCCTGTGGCCCGGTGCTTCAGCACCCAAAGCACCTCCCTAAATTCGACTCTGGGCACCGTCCATGTGAGGCATGTTATGCCAGGCTCCCTCCACGAGGCTTTGTCCGGATACCTCTGTAACTAGCTAATCAGACGTTGCTATATAAAAAATATCAACGAATTATCACACACGGCGAAAGCCGATAGATAGGTTATAGCAGTGTATATATATAATTGAATTCCGCTTTCCAGCGTCCGTTCCTATTCAATATATTTCGACCAAACTTGACCAGATAGTCGGTAGGTATGGAAGGTAGATTTGTACCAACTTTTACGCAATTCCGTGCAAGAGTATAAGTAGGGAGCCACACGTAAGTTCGTAAATTGGTCACTTTTTCGTCTTCTTGTTGTTGTTCTGGTGTGACACGGTTTCAGAAAAAAATACTGGACCTACGTAAATTCTGAAACATGATCTAAGCCAGAAATTTCCCTTGGTCTTTATCCTCAGAGAGACCACTTTTTCGATTGGTCGAGCCATTCCGCAGTTACGAGTCCCTGAACGATCATTTTGATTGTTTCACATTGTTTTAACCATTGTAATTAGGGAACAATGCCACTCAGCAAACTCCAGATCCATTCTTCATGCACGTGTTATGTCTTTGCAAACAAGTGGATTGTTGAAGAGTAAAATCAAAGAAACACATGCATATAGATTTAACCCAAACTAAGCTACGTTTTTAATTTTGAGGCCATTGGTAGCTAGAAACGATAGAATGGAGTATTTATTTCGTAAATGCAGGATTACGGAGCTGAGATGAATTGTTTCAAAGTGGCCAGCAACAATCGACTGCATGCATAACCTTTTGTTGCGCGACGCCATAGACGTAAAAATGGTATACGGTTAACAAACAAAAACGTCAAGTGTGCCGTAAAAAAAGGGGTTATATGATTGAAGTTACACTTTACTTCACGGATAAAAATTGATGATTTTTAATTAAAATAATCAAATGTACAATTGCGAAAATTGCATCTGTTTAAGTGCTGTTGTGCTTTACCAATCATCATACAGCGCCGTGTATATATATGATTGAAGTCTTCTCTCCAGCAAAACTAAAACTATTAATTTCTCCATTTCTATTCAATATATTTCGACCAAACTTGGCCAAATAATAGATAGCAACTTTTTCAAACTTTACATCACCTTATGCAATTTTATGCAATTCCGTGCAAGAGTAAATGTAGGAAGCCACACGTAAATTTGAAAACTGTTGACTTGTTGTTGTTGTTGTTGTTGTTGTTGTTGTTGTTGGCAAGCCTCGTGGGATGGACAGGACGGCAATAAATTGCGAGCTATTAAAGGCACTGTTGAGGAATGGCACTCGGCGTGTCGCCGCAGTCGCCGTGAGGAGGTGGTGTTGGCCCGTTTGCGCATTGGTCACACTCGACTTACTCACTGTTTCCTTTTGCGGGGGGTTGATCCTCCTGAATGTTATTGGTGTCGGCGGCCACTTACGGTCCGGCACTTCCTTGTTGATTGTTGCCATCTTGATGGTTTTCGTCGTCGTTTCCATCTTCCGCATGACATTGTGCATCAATTGGGCGATAAGTCTGTCCTCCTGTCCGGTGTTTTTCAATTTTTGCAGGAGGTACAGATGTATGACAAGATTTAGATTAGGGGTTTGAATGATATCTCTGTAATGTGTGGTGCAGTGACAACCCGGACCACTGCACTGTGACTGAGGTTGGCGCTAATGACCAACCTGTCGACGCGCCATTAAGCCTCATCCCCCCCCCACTTGTTGTTGTTGTTGTTCTTGGCTGACACGGTTTAAGAAAAAACTACTGCACCTACCTAAACTCTGAAACATGATCTGAGCCAGAAATTTCCCTGGGCTTCTATCTTACAGGGACCACTTTTTCAATCGGTCGTTCCATTATGGAGTTACGGGACCCTAAACGATCATTTTGATTGTTTAACATTGTTTTAAACATTGTATTTAGGAACAATGCTACTCAGCAATTTCCGATCCATTCTTCGTGCATGCAACAATCGACTGCATGCATGAACCTTAATAGCCCGACACCAAAGCCGTAAAAAAGGTAGACGGATTACAAACAAAAACGTCAAGTGTGCCGTAAAAAAAGGTTATGATTGAAGTTAAATTTTACTTGTTAAAATGTACACGGATGAAAAATGGTGATTTTTAATTAAAATAATCAAATGAATAATTCAAAAAATTGCATCTGTTTAAGTGCTGTTGTGCTTTACCAATCATATATTTTACGTAAAGCACAACAGCACTTAAACATATCCAATTTTCTCATTTGTACATTCGATTATTTCAATTAAAAATCACTAATTTTTATCCGTGTACATTTTAACAAGTAAAATGAAACTTCCATCATATAACCCCCTTTTTTTACGGCACACTTGACGTTTTTGTTTGTAATTTCTTTTAAAAACCTACACATGATAGAATACAAAGGGTAGTTCCGTTTGTTTTGTAGCCATGTGGACTCATATGTTTGATTGTTTTCACACGACAGTATTTATTCACTGAATTTAAAACAGATGTTTCGTTTGATTTGTATTTGTTGCAGAATTCAGCTTAGTTTCAAACATCGATATATTATGTCAAGCTTCGTTCGACACCACAGCCACGACTCTTCACTGGGCCATTTTGTTTCTTCTGCTTAACCCTACGTTGCAGTCCAAACTTCAGAATGAAATCGATAATGTTGTTGGCCAGGAACGTGTCCCTCAATACGCCGATGCGAAGAATATGCCATTTACTAAAGCCTTTCTTACAGAAACCCACCGCAAGGCTTCTTTGTTGCCTCTAAGTGTGTTTCACTGGTAATACCAATGATAATTTTTATTTCGTTATCGCTAAATGAGCATGATGCAGAAATGTGCTAGTAATACCTTTGATAATTGACTACATATGATATTATCAGATACTTTTCGCCGTTTTAACTATTCTGATTTTAATGAAATGTCGTATTCCCATTAAAAGTACTAGTCCAGCCTAGTTCATGTGAAGAGATTTTTTTCGATCATTAGCTGCATACCTAAGCTGACAAAAACACCTCGCACAAGCATTCGGTGTGTTTTCTGCCTGGAATGCACGTCATCATAAGACAAAAAAATTTTAGATACAAACTATAGGCTGTTATGGCGCTTCTACTGGTAAGGGACCCAGTTTTATTTCCCATACGTTTTCATGCATACCTCACGCTAAAGTAATTCAGTGATTGTAATTGGACGAGACCCATTACCAATTCGTAGATCGTATGATATATATATATATTTTTTACCTAAGGTGTTCAGTGTTTAAGGTTATGAGTTTTTTTTAAGCTTTTTAGTTAGATGTATAGTATAGTATATAGGGAATTAAATTTTATATTTGGTCTCCCATTTTTTTTAAGGTTTTTAATAAAAACAGTAGACATCACTGCTTAACTGTCTATTGAAATGTATGTTGCATCGCCTCTAATGTCTTCTGTATCGGGAAACGTCTTTCTCAGTCGAAATAACTTTGGGTGTAAGAGTAGTATACATTTTACTTTGGTTATATTCTTTCTTTGTCAACAAGTTGTCAAGGTTCAGCAAATGAGAAAATCTGCTTTGCAACCAAAAACATTTTTTTCTATATGCATCAGCATGTTGACACAACAACCGGTGCAGACAGCATTCCTGACGAATGCTGCAGACATATGTTTTACAAATTTTACTTTTCACATTCAAAATTTGCCTGTTAGTTTACTATTACCTCAATTTAATAGTCAGTTTGGTTTCTTTTGTTTGTTATTAAAACGTGGGATAATAAAATGTATGAATAAATAAGAAACGATTTGATTCAGATATACATTTTCAGTAATTATTACCAACCAGTGCTCGTGCTTTGACGTAATGTATAATTTTGATGTTTTAACACCCAACTGCTTTCTAGCAACAATTTCCCTTGGTTGTCAGGCCCATATTCGTAACGCTACCTCAAACGAGAACTCATACTTGAAATTTCGTCATAACTGATTAGTGTCTTTCTCCATCCTATTTCTTCCAAATGCACCCATATTCGGTTCTGGTGGTGAATGGCAGGAAATAGTTATGACGTCATTTCAAGATTTGAGTTCGAGTTTGAATCAGAATTCTGAATATGCGTCTCGGTCTGTTCAGCAATTTAAATTTTGGAAGGAATTTCATGATAAAACGCCAACATTATCCGTTACGTAAAACATTCTTGCTATTTGAGCTGATAACATACCACACATGAAGTTATCGTAAACGCTGTCTGTAGCCCCTACTTGTCTTTACGGTGAAATATTCCACCGTCGTATTCCCATTGCAAATGCCACTCGATTGTAGATTAAGCATAGATTCTTTCGATCACTATTAATTGTCTCAATCACTGTTAATTCTCTCAATCACGCAATATAGATTAATTCTCTCAATCACACTATATAGATCAATTCTCTCAATGACGCATTATAGATTAATTCTCTCAATGACGCATTATAGATTAATTTTCGTAATCACTCATTATCGATTAGTTCTCTCAATCACTTATTATAGATTATTTTTTTCAATCACTCATTACAGTCCCGAGCTGACAAATTCTATCCATGTTAGCACTTCATCTATCCGGGCTGATAAAACCATCTCGTGCAACAGCATGGTGTTTTTTTTTTATTACGGTTTTGCTCTAAATAAGAAAAACTTACCAATGTTAACCAGGCACTTGTGTCAGGCTTTTGTTACAGGATTTTATAGTACAAAAAGAACCTGGTTTCATATTGATAATTTTTAAGTAAAGTAAGTAAAGTAAAAGGATATTTTATTACACAAAAGTAATAGGCAAACCAGAAGGGCTAGCTAGCATGCCGCACCACTAACAGTGGTCCCAATTTAAAGACTAAAAAAAAACGTCTAAGATATACAAAGAATATATAAAACACACAATTCATTAAAACATAAAATCTAAAAATAATCTAAAAACACTGCATGAAGACTGAAAGGTAGAACTTGTTTAGTTTACTTTTAAATTGGGCAACACTCGCCGTTCAACCAGCCCTGAAGGAAGACTATTCCAAGGTATTGCAACTGGGTTTAGAGTAAAAAAATTTGTACAGTCCCTTCGAACAGCTCTAACCTCAAGCCTAAGACTGAGGGTGTCCTCGAGTAAAACTTTTCTCCTTCTCGAGTTTGATTCCGAACTAAAACAAGCAGCTGCAGCGACTGCCTAGTCGCACAGGTCTTCTGTACAGTTCCTCCACTTGCAATCTTGAGGCGCACACCTCTATCACAAGAACCATGATAACTGCCGGTTAAAAATTTGTTAGCTTTTAGGCCTATTTACATTTTTGGCGTAATTTTCAGCTCGTAGGCCTAATTTTAACCAGCAGTTTTAATTTTGTAAGTGCAGCTAACGGAGACTTGGATTGTATAGTTGCAACACGCGGTGCGCCTTCGGCCACACAATTACAGTTACAACGTAACGCGCAACGTAGCCTATGTAGATCAGTGGTAGTAAAGAAGTGACGAGAGAGATACTGTTGATTTCAGTCGTAGCAACTTGCCGTTGCCGTGGTAGCATGATTTTAGGCCGAATTTTCATTTTTTAGGCCTAATTTTTTTAAATGCAGTTTTAATTTCGTAAGTAGCAGATAGGTCTAATGGAGAATTTGGTTCGACGGTAAGCCTATTCATTCATACAACAATGCGACGAGACTATTGTAAACGAAGCTAAAACCCATTTGTTTTTATTGCGTGTTATCTTATGATTTCAATTCGACGATCAAACGTTATTATTTAATTTAGTTACGTCAAAGAAGTCTGTTAGCTATAAGGAAGTAACGATGTGTTAATTCACCATGTTATTTAACTAACTCCTTACACTGAATCTAACGATGTAAACCGTGGTCGTCTCTATCTGGTACCGTTGCGAAGTTGAAAAAAGCGACGGACGGACGAACGGACAAAGTCGTTGCAATAGTCTTCTAAGACGGTACGGCTGTACAGAAGACTAAAAACAAACAAAAACACAGAGCTGTTGTTTACTATACTGGTTTACTATACTATACTTTGGAGTAATGTCACTTATAACTTGACCATTGTGGTATTATCTGACACAATGTTGCCCTATTCCCTCCATCTTGCTTTGTCTGTGAGGTCCAGAAACGCAGTGTTACCGTTACAAATATCACTCCAGCCATAGTTTAAGTATGTAGGACAATTTCCTCCTTTATTTTTTCCTTCCAAAGCTGATAAGGAGACCACACAAAATGCTTGGTAGTGCTTTGAGTTCGTTGTGTAACTCGTGAAGGAGAAAGCTGATAAATATTAAAACTATCCTCTTCTAATGGTTAGATGTGATAAAACTGATACATAAACAAGGAATTTAGGGGAACAGAAAACACGCTTTTTTTAAATTTAGAAAGCGGCTTTCCATCCAGTTTGGTAACTTTTTTAATTATTTATTTTATTCTATAAAATAATGACAATGTCTGTCTGTTTCTGATATGATTAATTTTTCTTATCAAATGGAACTAATTTCGATATTTTAATAAGTACACACGAATTTAGAATTAGATAAAAATATTCAATTTTCTGATGTCACTAACATGAGTGCTAGATCACGTATGTAGGTTGGATCTTTGTGTATTAATTATTTTTAAATATAATTAATACTAATAAATAATGCAACTTCGTTGGTAGCTGTATAGATTCATATAATTAATATTATGTTGCATCAATTACGAGGTACACTGATAAATGATGCTGAGATGAGGTATCTAATGACCGTGAAATTATTTATTTACTGAACCTTCTGTTTTTTTTTCATACGTCATACAGATTAATTGGAAAGCATTGTTTCAGCACTCGTGAATCAACCTGGTTATTGGGCTACTGGATACCCAGAAGAACAATCGTCATTTCCAACCAGTGGGCTGTACATCACGATCCAAATATGTTCCCAGATCCAGACCGATTTGATCCAAACCGCTTTCTCGACAACACTGGTCAATACATTCGGCAAGAAGGCGTGATATCATTCTCTCTGGGTATGTACATCTTGGTTACACTAAGACATATGTTTGAACGTAGCCTACTACTAAAGTTTTACTTTTTATTTTTTATTATTTTTTTACTACTGGAGTACAACGCACTCCATAGAACCAATCCTTTTTTGCATCAATAACGTTTTGGCCATTTAACACGGCATAAACTCACTATCCCCCGACTCAGTCTCATGGAGGCACCTTTAGATTTTTGTTCTTAGGTTTTCCAAAAGAGTCTGATGGGACGGTTTTTTTCTTTACTACTTGTTCTCTAGTCTTGCCTCCCTGTCTCCACCCCCGAATTTGTCACCCCAGCCACTCCGATAGTTTTCTGTCCCTGGCCTTTACATCAAACACACATTTCCAAACGTGATCTGATTGGGCCGCAAAGTGCTTTTGAGTTTGTATTTGTTAAATTTAAAACATGTAGTTTAGATTGGTAAAAGCACATTAACTATTTATGCACTGCATGAGGTAAATACAAGGCACTTCAAAATTCGTAGAAGCCGCAAATTTATAGTTTTCAAAAGGAAAACTACCATTTGTCATTTACAGAGGTGGTCGTTGTGGCTGAGCTGTGGCATATCTCAGCCAAGTTGCCTGACGAAACTGATCTGGTCGAGAAGAGGAGAGAGGAACTGGAACTCGCAAATCCCTGGTTGCCTGTACCTACCAATGTATTCTGAGAAACCACTAGGCTCATTCAGTGGCCAATGGGATCTACTTTGGCCAATGCTGAACATTATCTCTGCCCCTGAAGTGATCAGAGATTTCCCAGATCAAATCCGCGGGCTTGCCCTTCCCATTACTGGACCCCTCTCCTTCAAAACATCCAGTAAAGTTTAGAGTTGGGTAGGTTTATATACACTTTCAGATGACGTATGGCTCCAAGAAGTTTAAAGAAAAGGGAAAGTTGGAAAATGACACAAAACTCAACACTGTAGGTAGTGATGAATTCCTGCAGCGTTTTGTTCTCTCTTTACAAAAAAATTTACCGTTGCAAGTGAAGTTGAATTTTTGCACCCGTCGAAATGTTAGTTGCCTTATTTTTACATCGTGCAACGCCTATAGTGCTAACTGGTTTTTTTCTTTCATATTAATAGTGCTTCGGCTATGAAAAAAAACAAATAACTCAAACGACACACAATAATAAAGGACATTCAGCATTTGGGATAACATTCGGGAATTAGTCATCTTGTCGAGTTGCCAATATACTATTCTCCTAACTAGAATGCTTGCAATAGTCTTGGGATAATATTGAGGGTTCCTGCACGTGTATAGTAAATTTTAAAACTACTTTGCATCGACGAGTGGTGTGACAGATTCAAATCAGCAATCCTGCCCTTTACTAAATTGTACATGATTCACTAATCGGCTCGTAAACAACCTTCAAGCACTAAAGTTTCATGTTATTAGCATGAATTGGATTCATAGCAGTGGGAAAATCCTTACAAAGCATGTCTGCTAGTTCGCAGCCTTCAGGGTACAGTTAAACAAAAGACCTTTTCTCGCACCAAATGCATTTCGTAGCTCATCTTCAACCAACACTTCAACTGGCCATCGTTTCTCGCAATTGTCTTAAATTTGCACAATTTCACGGGAAACAACACGACAATGGTTTGAAGAATGGGTGTGAGACAGTTCAGATTGAGTAAAAAAATTACTTTATTGCCGCGAATTTTCGGACTTCACAGCTACCTCATCAGGCAAAAACTCACTAAAAATGGAAAAATGTAATTACAAGGGTAAAATTGCAATGAGCCACCAGTGGTCAAGTGGTAGGAAAGTAAAAGTATACTCAGATAGCTTCCATTTATATTGGAAGCAGAAGATTATTGCAGTAGTTATGTCTCACAAAACTTTTTTTTTTGTTGCTTTTCAACTGCAAATCCATAACAGGGTAATTTTTGTCAATATTTAAACATCGGGCATTGTCAGCAACAAAAGTCAACTTTCAGTTTTAAGGCTAATCAAATTACTAGTTTCAAAATGCACCTCTGCTTGTGTGTATAATTGTGTACTGTTTAACTAAAATGTCTAAGAGTGTGTTGCTTTGTGTATGATGTGGGCGACTGGCACAGTGACCGAGGTGCTTTGATTTGGGAAAAGACTAGTTCACTGGTCAGAATTAGAGTCACGGCTCTAGGATGAAACCTAATTCTGTAAATACTTACTGTACTAGAGCAACAATTTTGCTATTAGATTATTTCCCACTTAATGCTTGGAAATGAAGGTTACGCAGATTCAGAGATGTTTGATGACAATTAACATAACTTAAGTTTGATGATACTGTTAACGTTTCCTGAAATATTATACTTTTTACAGGGAAAAGAGCATGTCCTGGAGAATCTGTTGCTGAAATGGAGCTCTTTCTCTACTTGACTTCCATTTTACAGAAGTATACACTTGTTGCTCCACCAGACGCCGACTTGGACTACAAACCAACTTACAGCTTTTTGGTCCACCCAAAGCCATTCAATATTCGTCTTCAATCCCGACGAATTTAAATTTTGTATAACTTTACTATTGTATGTAGTCTTTATCCGCATCAGAATTTTGGCTCTAAGACTGTATGATTAAAAGCGATATAAGAATATTAAATAAACTACTGGAAAAGATACCATGTCGCCCGTAGTAAGATTGCCTTATTTTATTTACTTTATTTTTATTAAAATTAAAATTTAAAAATTTTATAACCGTAAATCACTCGACAGCTTTTTGGTTCCGTAGCTGGAAACTTAAAACCTGAATATAACCATACTTTACTGAAACGTAAGGAAGTCTTGTAACAGGAAGGGCAAACAATGAGACCAAACCAGGAAACCATCTCCTGATCAGGAAGTGAAGTGGAGCATCATATGGATCCTCAGAAACCGTGACCAACGACCAATTGTTGATTACAGCCTCTACTATGGCTAACACTGTTTGAAGCTCTTCAAAGTCGTCATCAAGAGAATCATCATCTGGATACTCAGAAACCATGACCAACGACCAATTGTTGATTACAGCCTCTACTTTGGTTAACACTGTTTGAAGCTCTTCAAAGTCATCAAGAGCATCATCTGGATACTCAGAAACCGTGACCAACGATCAATTGTTGATGACAGTTTCTACTTTGGTTAACACTGTTTGAAGCTCTTCAAAGTCATCAAGAGCATCATCTGGATACTCAGAAACCATGACCAACGACCAATTGTTGATTACGGTCTCTACTTTGGTTAACACTGTTTGAAGCTCTTCAACGTCATTAACAGCTGTACCCAATGTTCGCCTCAAGTATCTCTTCACTGTTCCAACCACCCCCTCATAAAAACCTCCCTACCAGGTAGCTTGAGGTACTATGAATCTCCATTCAATACCTTCCCCAGTGGCTTGATTTTAAACTTAAGTAGACAGGTATTTCCACGCTTCTTGCAGTAATCTTGTCGTCTACTGAAAGGTCTTGGCATTGTCGCTGTATTTAATTTTTCAGAGGCCTTTTCTGGAAAAAACGCCTGAACACTAACAAAAAGGGTTTGATCCCTTGAGATGGAATAAACTTCAAATGTACGGCCCTCGTGACTGCACACATAAATAGAATAAACAAATGTAAGTTTTTAAACTGGTTTACACCCTCTTTTGTCCCCACTGGACTGCTAAATCCAATTGGACTGCTAAATCCAGTCCTGTGACAAGGAAAAGTCACTGAGCTGGATGATTTCTGAAGCTCGCTAGTAAGGATGCTTCAATCACTGAACCCTGATTTGGCTTTCCACTTTCTGCACATAAGGCAGCCATGAAGAGCTTTTCTCTCAGTTTGTCTTCTCGGAGAATCCAAACTTTTCTAGTGAGTTGTATCAAGGTTTCTGACCAGCTCCGTGCAAAATTTGAAGATGTTGATCTTTTATGAACAAATCTAGCAACTTATGGCTTTTTTTTATTACGGGATGTTTCTGATCCTCAGAAATCTGTACATACTGTAGCCATCCACCCATTCACAGAAAACCTTCTTTGCCTAAGAGGTTGAACTTTGGCAAACTTTATTCTTCAAACAGTTCACAGTGTTTATCAGGAAGCACTCCTATATTTTTCAAAACTATTATGTTTCAGCAATTCCGAGTTCCTTTGACTATAAATACGATTGTTTGTTTACTACGACTTTCCTGGAATTGTTGATAAACAAAGAACCCATGACGTTACTCGTAGTAACTTCGACCATGTGTGAAAACTGTCTGCGTTCAATACGAATTTGCAGGCTATGGACATTGTCACCACTGCTGCTGCTTCTTCAACTTTAATAAGAGCAATGGAATCTTTATTCCGTTCTAACTTTGTACTTGGCCATTCAGACATGTGTTCACAAAGCCCGGTTGGACCCGTCCACCATGTTTGATTGGAAATGGACTTTTCTACACATTGTCTGGATATCGACTGGATTGGTTTTTGTGTTATGGTAATGCCATGATTCTTTGATGGATAATGAATGGATCACTTTAACCCTTCGTCTAATAAAGAGTTTCCAACTTGCTGAGACCCACATGATCCATTGCAAAGCTACTTTTCAGTCAGACCTAAAATATGCTGACAATTCTGCCCTTTCCCATACTTCAACGAATGTGCCAAGTGAGTCTTGAACCAATCAAGCAAGACTTGATTGGTTCTAGTCACGTAATACTGACAAGTCATGAACACTGACAAGTTTCAAAGGAGTAACTCTTGATTTGTATGAGATTGAAGTTATTGTTATCTCAGTGTTAGATCTTGCACAGAGAAAACCTACAGATCCGTATGTTTTCCGGGACACATTCCAAAATATGTGAAGGTGGTTTAGCGAGCTTCCTTCTTACATAGCCCCATACTATCTTAGAAGATATATTTTTCCTGCAAAAGTAAGTCATTCTTCCATTGTGTCCATGTTGAAATGAGTTGTACAGGAGTCAGTTCGTAACAACCAATCTTCAATCCCCACAAATCTTGAAGTAACAGCCTTAGAGACATTGTTTTTGGTGAATCGAAGCGTAAAGGAACAAAAATGCTGGCTATATTTCTAAAATGAAATGTTTACTATCTTTGCATTCTTCTAAAGCCTTGGCAGTAGAAAACCGCTTGATCCCACATAAGACCAATGACGAAACAACTCTATTCAGAGGCGTACACATAGTGGGGGGAAGGGGTGGCAGGAAAAAAATGCTCGTTGCCTTTTTGGACAAAAAAATATGCCCTGTTTTTCTTAACTGAACAAATAATGCTGGCACTGCGCCACGGAAACGGCCTAGAGGTCTAAAAGAGGCAAAAGGAAGGTCAGGAGAGGGACTGAAAAGGGTAAAACAGACAATCACAAGTTAAAAAGCTAAAAAGAGGCTAAAATAGAGATTGAAGGGCAAAAATTAAGTTCCCCAGAATAAAAATACTTTAGCGAGCCCTTCTTTTACTTTTTTACTTAATGTTGTCCGTACCCTCTCGGAAATCTGTGCACGCTACGGATTCTATTGGCTCATCAGATGTGATGATTCCCTATTCTTAATAGCATGCCACGTTTTTAGCCATTAAATTGGTGGCATTTTGCGAAATGTCTATGGACTTCTCAGTGGTGGAGCTACCTGACAACAGGTCGTCTAGATAGGTATTCTTATCTATTGTCAGCCTTATTAATTTCTGGTATAGAATCCGAATGATTCTCTGTGTGTGAAACCTGTTGTTGCAGCTAACAAGAAAGGACTGGCTTAGCCTTCACGATAGGGACGAATCCAAGTCATGCCGCAGTGACGAAACATAAGTGCGTAAAGGGGCCTTACTGTACTACGTTATTTCTAGGGTATGATTTTCGCTATTTGGCTTGTTTTCCTCTTACCTTTATATACCTAATAATCGAACCAATAAAAGTTACGTCAGCCATTCAGTTATAGATTTTTTTTTAATTCTTAGCGTCAAAATGAATTAAATACCTTTCCAGAATGTGCCAGTACAATGTAATTCTATCCCTGCTACTTCTTATCTAAGTTTTTTCACTCGAACAGCTTCGAAAACACGAGTGAGCTTACTAGCATGAAATCTGGCAAAAGGACGCGTGTCCTCTTCCGACCCACCCCCACCTCTCTCCACAAACTTGACCCAAACGACTCGTCCGTCTACCACCCACTTCCCCCTCCATAAACTAAAATGGACCTTCATTCATAGCAACATACTGGTTGATTACCGTATTTCTGGAAGCAATTTTCACAAAACACAAGTACAAACACGTTTTAATTAAATAAGAGTTAGCTAGACGTCCCAACCGTGGTATAAATCATTTATTAGCGAGAAATTTTGCGGTTATCGATTTTTAACTCACGGCTGCAATTATTGTCCCGGCTCTTGTATGCAAATAAGGCTCGAGATCCGCCCTCGACCTATTTACATACTTGAGCCGGGACAATAATCGCAGCCATGGGTTAAAAATCGACAACTGCTTGTTTCTCTCCAATAACTATTACATAAACATGCATAATAAAATAGTGTAGTGTACAGCGCTAGAAAAGCAAAGAGGCTGGCACAGAAATTTACAGCAAAGTCTATGCACACATAGAAATTCAGTGTAATGTCCAGATTTCTGCCAATGTAAATGAGGACCTTGCTGTCTGCTTTGTATTGTTTAGCCAACCCTGATATTGAAGAGCTCACGCGCCGTACTACGCAGTTAATACATAGCTGTCATTGGTTTCCCGACAAAACAGCGCGGAAATAACGGCACGCGACAAAACAGCGACTTCATAACAGGTTGATGATAATACAGCGCACGACAAAACAGCGCGACGACATAACAGCGTTGCGACAAAATAGCTTGGGACAAAACAGCATGCGACAAAACAGCGTAAAAAGTTGTTTTAAAATGATGACGTTCCGAGAATTATCAATGCTCATCTCACATCAAATTACAAAGCATGAACTCCACAGTTTGAACACTCAACTAAGAACATTTTTCATGTGCTGATGGATTAGGCTGGGATGGGGTGGGGGAGGGAATAAAGAAAACAATAAAATAGATAATACTTGTTTTGTAAATAAACGTTTTGCAACTTCCCTCCCCCTTCCTCTGCACATCCTTAGGGAGTGAAAATTGTGGCAAGTAGTCGAGCGGTAGACCCACGAAGGTAGTCAAGCAGCAGTCCCACACAGTATACATAAACGTTCAACTATGTACGTATTTCGGGGGGAGGGCGCGGGTGCTAGTTCTGACCTACTTATTAAGGCCAAAGGTTAAAGCCCTATACCGCCCAGCTGTATTGACACTACCCATTAGTATTAAATTTACACAGACGCAAATCTATTTCTGTTGCCTGTTGGACTTGAGCTCAAGCTCTGGCTGCACTTCAAACATAACCGTAGCCCTGTTGCGGTGTTAAATTACCACACCGCAAGAAAATAGTATTCTGATCGTACTGAAGCTCAGCACCGGGAGAAGGAATCGGTGATCAAGGAGGGATATTTGTCCTCACTATTTATATACTTTCGTACGTCAACTAATTCTTCTAAAGCTCTTCCCTCACTTACAGTGGATGACTGTTACATCCCTGAGAATACTGGAAAGGCGAAACCTCAGTTCTGCTTTTGCTTCGAACTCAATCATTAATAATGGTGACCTTAGTATCCCCTCTGACGACACTACGGTGTTTGAGTCTTTGCGCAACTGGGTAGAATTCCTTCACCGTCCTCTCTGCTTTGAACAGGATTAAACCATGCAAGTCATGTGGGCTTGACGGTCTCTCGGCTTTTTTTTCTAAACAAACTGGCACTTGAAATCAGTTACCCCCTCTCCAGGCTATTTTCTATATCAGCCGAGCAGGGTATCCTCCCAGTAGTATGGAGACAGGCCAGGACGGTAGGACACGTGGATTCTGTCTTTAAGAAAGACCCCCCTTCCGATCCGTCGAACTGCAGACGTATTGTCCTTACTTGTGTTGCTTGTAAACTTATGAAAACTATTATTCGCGAAGTTTTGGTTTATTTTCACAGGAACCATTATATTATTCATCACGATAGGAAGATCAGCAACTCACATATTGTTTTTAGTCCTTGATCGCTGGACAAGTGCACTCGATGTTGTTGTTCCGTCAGACATCACTTATTTGATTTTAAAAAGACATTCGAGTCTTTCATGCACCAAAAGCTTCTTCTCAAGATTACTTGTTATGTCATCTGTAGAAAAATTAGGGGCTGGCTATCAGCCCTCCTTTGATATAGGTCCCAGAGAATATTTATTGAAAACAGCTGTTGTTCTTGGACAAATGTTCCATGTGGGTTCCCCCAGTGATATGTCCTGGGTCCCCACCTGTTTGTAATTTTTATTAATGATTTAACATTAAAGAATTCGAATACTTTTGGCCTTAAATTTGCTGACGACTTGAACGTTGGGGGAGTAAATTTGTCCCGGTCCCACTCCCACGATCTCTTCACACAGATCCAGTACGTTGGCGGCTGGTCGGATTACTGGCAACTCCCTCTTGAAATCCATAAATGCCATGCCTTCCATGTTGGTAACATTAACCATGCGCCCAATACACCTTCAACCAGGAAGTACTTCCTCCTGTCGAAGAAGTTAAGGATTTAGGAGTTTGGTTTTCCCGAAACCTGAAATCATCCCTTCACTGCTGATAGGTGTGTGCCTCCGCGTATCGCCGAGCAGCCATTGTTGAAAGATGTTTCACATCCAGAAACCTATCGACATTGGTTTGGGCGGGCATTTAAGGTTTTCGTGCGCCCGTTCTTGGAGTATGCCACCTCATATTGGTCGCCTTATTTGCCACAGGACATTGATTCCATGGAGGCGGTGCAAAGACAATTCACTAAAAATATTCCGAGATTTCGTAACATTCCACGCAGGGTACGCCTTGAGCGACTTGGTATGGAATTGTTGGAGTAGCGTAGATTAAAGTTTGCACTTTTCATGACTTTTCAAATCCCGGAAAACTTTATCGAGGTCGATCTACCTTTTTCGACTTCCCCTCAGCCTAAACCTTACTCGGGGTCATAACTGGAAAATAGCTGTTCTAGCTTCCTGTGTCGATTGTCGCAGTATCGTACTTCTCGATAGCGTTCTGCCAGATATTGCGCCTATCGGCGGCTGAGTCGCTAGTCTGCTCCTTTGTCCGATGTCACAGTTGGCCCTGAATTCGATTTCTGCACTCTCGCGTCTTTACGTCACTAACTCGCTAGTGTTTTTCTTTTCCGTCGTTCCTTATGACGTCATTTACGATCTTTAATTAACTTCACTTGCTCGCGATCATAACGTCACTTACCTGCGTCATCCTTTTGCCATCGATTATGACGTTTCCTAAAAAAAAATTACAAAACCTTAAATAAAATGTATTAGTTACTTTATTAAAACTCGGTTGTTGCTTGGTTGTTTATTTGTTTTGGCACTTACTGAATTATTTAAAACTTAATCTTGATTTGTTTATTTTGAAGCATCTTAGGTGATGTTAACCCAAGTCCCGTCACCTGATATGCTAATTTAGATTTCCCTTTATAACCCCGACCTTCGTAACCTTGATGTCCAAATCGTCTGTCCAGTTTTCCGAGCCTCGTTTGCTAGCTGCCGGCTTGCCACCAAAGTCGCCGGGCTTCTTAACGCTGTAGTTTTTACTAATGTTTTAACAAATTTTAACCGTAGTTGCCTCTGCGATTTTTGTTCGAGCGTTGCCCAGTAACAGCAAATATTGCAAAGCCTGTGTCACGCCATGGAAGCCAGCTGACAAAAAGGTAATTGAGTATTTTCTTGAATAGCGCGGCTTATTCGCGTGATGTGCATACCAATTTGATTTTCTGCAACTGGCACTGAGTCGTCAAGGTATTGGGTTTGATATTTTCCAAGGGTTGTGGCGTTTGAACTTGTTTGGCTAAAATTACGTAACCATGTTTGCCTTTAACCTCCCTGTAGAACAATTCGGCTCGATGAGGCAAGTCGATTTTTGGGTAAAAATCATTTCTGATATTAGGGCAAGAATTCAGGATTCCGATGTTTTCCGTCGTAGCAATTGAACCGTTGCGTGAAGCGAATTGCTCTTTTTTTTTTTTTTTTTGGTGATGCCCGTTGCGAAATGCTTGTTAACTTCGTCCAATAAGTCTTAACCCGTTGCGTGACGTCAACCCAGTTTCATTATTGTGGTTCTCGTTCCTTTCGGTGCGAGAGGACTTGAGATTAATTCCCAAGCTAAAAATCCGTTGAGTGAAGCCCCTATCGTCGTTTAGGCTTGTTGGTGGTTTAAGTTCGCTACAAAAATTCATAATGTCCCGTAACGTGATGATTCCTTTAGTCGTTTCTGAATTCCGTCACGTGACGTCCGAACTTTAGACTGAGTCCAATCATTTGTTCTGTTTTTGGAGTACAATTATCGGCGTTGATTTTGGCCTTGAATTCAGA
>JAHWFP010143211.1:26014-37729 GCA_023313725.1 Lithobius niger | reverse complement strand
CCCCACCCCTACCTCTTTCTTATCAAATAAAAACTGAGACACAACTTTTGTGAGTGCGCCTATTATTTTGGCATGAAGTGAAGTGTTTTCTTAATTGTGCTTATTGCTTTATTATTTTTGTCCTTCTCGAGTTCAAAGAGGCCTTAAAACCCCGCACTGAAGCCGGGACCTCGAGCAAATCTCCTCTAGACTTTTATTTCCATCTCCCCCGCTGTCTTACCTAACCAGATATGGGATGAATGTCGTAACTTACCAATTAAAAGCGATAGCAGACACTTTTGTTTCGGTACGGGTAGTTCCTATTTGGAACTCACTTAATGGGGAAACTGTGAATACGTGCTTGGTCTCGGCCTCTTGTAGAATGCTTAAATGTGAACCCTTTCTATGTTTTATCAGGCGTCCACTGCCATGACCCCTTTACGATGATCCCAGGAACGGAGTAGGCGGCTCACCACCCATCCGTATCCTTCCACCAAGTGTGGAAAAATATATTTATTTACTTATATACAAATTGCACACAACCTGAGCGGGAATTGAACCCTCGGCCAAAGGTTAAAGCTCTACCGCTCAGCAGTGCTGACGCGACCCATTAGTATTAAATTAATGCAGTTGCAAACCTATTTATGTTGCCTGTTGGACATAAATTGCACACGACCTGAGCGGGAATTGAACCCTCGACCTTTTAGGCTAAAGGTTAAAGCCCTACCATTCAGCTGTGCTAACACGACCCATTAGTATTAAATTAATGCAGATGCAAAACTATTTTTTTGACTGTTGGACTTGCATTGCACACAGCCTGATCGGGAATTTAACCCTTGACCTTTTAGGCCAAAGGTTAAAGCCATATCACTCAGCTGTGCTGACACGACCTATTAATACTAAATTATTGTAGATGCAAATCTATTTTTTTGCCTGTTGGACTTAAATTGCACACGGTCTGAGCGGGAATTGAACCCTCGACCTTTTAGGTCAAAAGGTTAAAGCCCTATCGCTTAGCTGTACTGACATGATTAAATTAGTACAGATGCAAACCTATTTCTGTTGCCTTTTGGACTTAAATTGCACACAGCCTGAGCAGGAATTAAACCCTCGACTATTTAGGCCAAAGCTTAAAGCTTGTAGCACACTACTACGTTCTGTCGCGCCGCGTCGCAGGCCATCACATTTCTGTTTGGATAAATAGCATACAAATTAGAGGAGCCGCGTACACTGCTCCGTTCCGTTCTGTGACGACCCGTTGGTTGATGGACGGGATTGTCGAAGCAAAATCCTTTCAGTCAAAAACTGATCGCATCGGAGAAGTGTACGCACTCCTGCTGTCAGTCGAAGGCCGTCTTCCTCCCCAACGCGCCTGCGCACAATGCATTTCCCATACTAAATGCAGATGCGAACCTATATCCGTTGCCTTCTGGATTTAAATGTTATCATGCCCGAGCGCAAAGAATTAATATCTAATTTACTGCGACTTTCTATTTAATTACCTATTTAAGGTTACTATACTAGCCCTTCGTCATTTGCATTCAAATTTAAAAGCTCAGCGGAGCCGACTGAAACGGTTAGCGACGGAAACAATGTGCGCTGGACCTTCCCCGGCATGTGGGGACGGGGACGGAACAGAATGAAGTAGTGTGCTACAAGCTTAAAGCCATACCACTCAGCTGTACCGACATGGTTCATTAGTATTAAATTAATACAGATGCAAACCTATTTCTGTAACGTTTTGGGTTTAAATTACCCACGGCTGAAGCGGGAATTGAACCCTCAACTTTGGCCTCGTGGCCAAATGTTAATGCACTACCGCTCATCTGTACCGACACGACCCATTAGTACTAAATTAATACGGAAGCAAAATTATTTCTGTTGCCTTTTGGAATTAAATTGCACATGACCTGAGCGGGAATTGAACCAATGACTTTTTAGGCCAAAAGTTAAAGCCCTACCGCTCAGCTGTAATGACACGCATCATTAGTGTTAAATTAATACGGATGCAAACCTATTTCTGATGCCCTTTGGACTTCAATAACAGACGGCCTGAGCGAGAATTAAACCCTATAACACTAAAGGCCGAAGCCGCCGCTCAGTTGTACTGCACATGCCGTACTAATCGAGCAGATTTTGCTTTCAGTCCTGTTTAAAATAATCCTATTCATTTGATATTTTCCGTATATGCACTACTTGTAGATTTAAGTGCGTAAATCAATAAAACTGATACGGGGATCCTGGGTTTTTGGCTCTTACGTGTACTGAAGTAATCAGACATATTCAGAGCAATTAATCAGAAATTAATGTACAACAAATAAAAACTTGCCATATAAAAATTCTGACCTAAAAGCACGAACCTGAAGAACCTTCAGAGATCAAACCAATCATATCAAAAACCAAAACTGGTAAAAGGGGCCGCCAAGTTCCGAATGGTTCGGCCCTTCAAAGGGGTGATATCAACACACCAAAACATTTGCCAAGTTATCGCACCACTTAATAGTTCGAAGGTTAAATGAAAACTAGAACATTGTATACCTTCGGTAGCAATGTTCAAGTTTTCATTTAACGTCCTAAGTATTATACGGTGCGATTAAGTTGGCGAATGTTTTGGTATGTTGATATCACTCCTTTGAAGGGCCAAACCATTCGGATCTTGGCGGCGCCTTTTACCAGTTTTGGTGTTTGATATGATAGCAGTCCTTTTTTTTTTTAATTGTGTATGAAACTCAACTCCACTACCGTGCAGATGTGTTATGAGTGGCACGTCAACAAGAAATTGGTTTTCAACAATTTGCTACTACCTTTTGCCTATAGGCTGAACCATTCTCAACTTGGTCACCTCTTTATAGGGTTTTGGTTTGGTTTCAGTTTTGTTGTTATCTGTTTTATTTTGTTAGTTTTGGTGTGTTGATATCACTTCTTTGAAGGGTCGAACCACTTTCAACTGGGTGGCCTCTTCACCTGTTTTTGGCTTTGTTTATTTTGCTTTGAGTTGGTTTATTTTTTGTGAATTGGACGTGAATACAATTTCTTTGGCAACGTTGTTTAGATTTATCGTGCTACACTAGTGTGTGTCTAGGCACGCACGTCAGTATACACTTTGTCATTGGTCATTTGTCAGTGGTTGTGATGTAGATGCGTTGTTTTACGAATGTATTATTTAGTATGTAAGGTGGGCGCGTGGCCATGGGCCGGGGCCCCAATAAATAATTGATCACTTTGTCATTGTCCGAACTTTGGCTGTCCAATGATAGACGATGTCGATTATAGTAACAATGGTTATAACAATATTTTCTTACTTACGAGCCATCCCACGCCATCCTCGTTACACCCCTAAGCTCCAAACCATAAAAAGTACGCAGTTCGTATCGTACTGTAGACATTCGTCCAATTTCATAGCTGGAAGCCTTCTCGTTATCTCGGTATCGATGAATAATCACCCTATGGAAATTAACATGGGGATGAGCGGACTAGAATTAGCTAGCTATTTACACATTTTCAACGTTATTGAGGGTCAGATTTGCATTTTAAACAATTTGTTTTTTAATTTAAAGATAACACGAAGCAGAAAATGCTTATTTGTGTTAGCAAAAGTTTACATTTTCAAAGAAAAAGTTCTATACATTAATGAAAAGTACTTAAAAAGCAATAAGTGCATTAAGAATAGGAATAACACAAACAAGATTATCATCACCTAAAAAGTAATAGTGTCATCATAGTGCAGTGGTTTGTTAAAATACACATATGTAATAATGTATTTATTATGAATTTGAGGAGACATTTCTTGCTAGCAGTTTTTTTTTTTCAGTTTGTTTTTTAATTCAGTAAATGTTTTGATATTTTTTAAGTTATCGGGGCTTAGCTGGCAGCTGAAAGCAGCTTAGCTGGCATTACTACACGAGTTAATTTTTGTCAGGTGGGTCATTGCTCTTGATTTCAACACAATTTAAGCTTTTGAACCGCATTATTATTTTTCCCCAAGTACCTGAAATGTGCCCAACTGTACCTGAAATGTGACCAACTGTACCTGAAATGTGCCCAACTATGCTTCAAGATATAAGACACTGACGCAATGGCGTCGCGCTACAATGGTTTACAACCTCGACAATTGAATTGATGTGATGTTTGTTGTGATGATTGTTGCCTAACTTCGCGTGACACACTAGCGTGTGTCTAGATATGCTAACCATGTGTGTTTTCGCGAACCTTCTTTCTGTGTACATGAAACTTGTTTCCGTGCTATGTTTGTTGTGGATTTTCGTAGTTTTGAAGCTTAATCTTGAAGCTTTGGTACTTATTGTGCACATGGATAATTCTAGTATTAGAATGTAATAATCACAGACGATCCTAGTGCCAAGTATCATTATGAGACAGAGGTGGTTCGTGTCTACATATGAATTACCAGAGCTCAACTTTAAAAAAATTGAGTTAAAGTTTGTGAATTAGAAAGAAAGGTAGCAACGGCATCGAAACCACTATGAAATTTTATCCAAGTCACTGGGAAATCACTATTGCCGGATTTAGAGTTTTGTACCAGACAGGACTTGTCTCGGTCTCGAACTATTCTCTTTTCGAGCTGGAGACGAGGCTGAGACCGAGACGAGCAGGTTAAAAACGATATGGAAGGAATCCAGTAGTATGCGAAACGAGACGGTAGGAGAAAATCCGAGGCCTCGTTTGGTATCGACACACGTTTGCATGCTCAGAATAAAAACGCTTCAATTATTATGATTATTATAACTTATTCACTCAGCAAAACATTTTTCCATGCTTTCAAAAATTGATACGCCTACGTCATAACTGACTAACCGTCACCAAACTCTGTCTTCACATTATCGTCATCATTAACGATATGTCTTTTCCGTCTTGATAACCTGTGAACTCCACTCCTCTGTTGACTCTGCTATACGATGTACAAGAACGTCACGTAGCGTCCTCGTGCCTAACTACCTAGCAACTATAGCATGTCACACGATATCATATCTAAACCCACATTTCGGGTTACACGTTGCAGTCTTGGCGTGACTTAGCTCAACTTGTTTTGATGAGACCGATACCAATAAATCAGCTGTCGTGTTACAAAATGAGACCAATACCGCCACAATCGATATCGAAACGGCACCGAGAAGTCAGTTCTTACCTCTGCCTTCTCGTGCGAAACACTACCTGCGTTGAATAAAATGGGGAAATACCGAAATGCTATAATTTTCAGAATTAACAACACTGTGTTTCATATTTCGCAACACAACTACCGAGATCAACGATCACCGAACAATAGGGTATAATTTCTTTGCGACATCGTAAGTTCATGAAATTAAACGGGAAGAGGAAAATAATCAAAAAGAGACAATTTTCGTGCGGAGAATGGCGGAAGGACACTGCCATTGCGCTGAATATCTTTTAGTCCTAGCAAAAATTAGTAACCTACACTCAACTAAGGGATTAGTCATTATTTATGGATGGGGGAGGGGGTGGAGAAATGGAAATGAAATACATTTTCGTTGCCCCCCCCCCCCCCTCGAGACCCTTAAAAATATCTTGACCCACCATCACTCAAGATCCAAAAATAGTGTGATCCCCCAGACAAAATGCGCTTTTCGTATGTCTATTGAAACTGACTGCAGGTTAATTTCCTGTAGGAAATGTGCCTCGTTTTTAACGAAAAGACACGTTGGGTTAAAAGTGTTCTATAAAACACCAATGTTCCTTACACCCATCTTGTATCAAGTTTCGTACAATATATGATGAACACACTGTTTGCGTGTATACCCATTATATCCGTAACGTAGTCAGCCCCTGATAGACAGAAGCTAAGAAACAAGTTGGGCAAGGTTTTTCTACAGAGTTTATTAACAAAAACTGTACTTGTAACATTGGCACTAATAGCTTTAAAACGTTGTACTACATTCACATCTTAGAATCTTTGAGGCGTTTTTAGAAATTTTGACTTC
Organism: Lithobius niger; assembly: GCA_023313725.1. Classification (NCBI taxonomy): domain Eukaryota; kingdom Metazoa; phylum Arthropoda; class Chilopoda; order Lithobiomorpha; family Lithobiidae; genus Lithobius; species Lithobius niger. Next base: position 31,796 of record JAHWFP010143211.1, on the reverse strand, counting down.
TGAAAGTGTCATTTTTGAGGTTCAAAATGACTTTTCTTCCAGTTAGGACAGTGTTTTATGTGATCCCTTTTTAACAGGACCTAGAAAATGTATGACTACCACCCCTTCGATAGGGTCCAAAAAATTCATGACACCCGAATTTCCTCCGTCAGCGCCCCCCCCCCCCAGGCGATAAATAATGACCAGTCCCTAAGATTTCTTTCATTTTTAAGGTTTATTTAATCAAAAGCGATTATGAAACTATTTGTTCAAATATTATTATCTTAAACCTGACGATGTCTCCTTGACCCCCTTAACTTATCACCCACAGATAACTATAATTACAGATACTTGACATTCTATATTTGCCCAAGGATACGCCATTATACTGTCAGAGTTCTGATAGTGAAGAGCTTCGTAAACTTCATACCGGATTGAACGCGTCCTATTTGTGTGAGTATCCCAAGCATATTTTTGATCGCAACTTTAAAGCATGTAGCACACTACTCCGTTCCATTCCGTTTCGTCCCATTACGACGACTGACGGCAACGGATGGTCCATCGCACGTTGCTTTCGTCGTAACCGTGTCAGACGGTCCGTTTGATCTCGCCCAAATTGGCAATGCAAATGAAGAAGGACTTGTAATAACCTTCAGCAGGTAATTAAACAGAAAGTCGTAGTAAATTAGGTTTTAATTCTTTACGCTTGGGCATGATGACATTCAGTCTATAGAAGGCAACTGAAATAGGTTCGCATCTGTTTTACGTAGGGAAAAGGCGTTGTGCGCAGGCGCATGACGGACTAAAGGCCTCTCCAGACAGAAGATAATTTCGTGCGAAGCTATGTGTAACTACGTGCGTACAAGATCAACATTGCAGCAATCGTGTGGTTGGTGTTGCGTTAAGGACGAATATTGAAGTCTTTTTTACACTGTACTACGTCGGAGTGCAGCCGCGAGCAGCCAGTCTGGTTAGGGCTTGACGGCAGGTGCGTACACTTCTCCGATGCAATCAGTTTTTAACTGAAAGGATTTTGCCTTGAAAATTTCGTTCGTCAGCCGACGGGTCGTCACGGAACGGGACGGAGCAGTATACGCGGCTCCTGTAATTTACATGCTTTTAATGCAAACAGAAATTTATCGGCCTGCTACGTGACGTGACGGAACGGAGTAGTGTGCTCAAGCTTAAGTAAATTTTGGCGTTTTTTCTCTTGCAGATTTGCCTTTATCTCATTTCTTTTACCATTCTGTATGCAAAAAAGAACGATTGCTGCAAACACAGTTTGATTCATTACGCAATTTAAAAGTGTTTTCCAATTTTAGAAGGAAATTAAGTTACTGGAAAGAGGTCGACAATTGCAGCATGGTAAGGAAGCCACCTAAAGGTCCACAACAGCGGCGTTGCTATGTTAGGGTGGGCCGGTGGCAAATTACCCCCCCCCCCCCCACCTTCCCTTTAATACAGTGTAGAATTGGGCCCGGGACCCCGAGTATGCCCACACTTGTGAACCCCTTGTTTAAAAAAAATTGTTTTTTGAAAAAGTAAAAATTAATGGGCTACATATGTGCAAATTTGGATCTGTATGTTGCAAGAAAATGTTTCAAATTTACGTTGAGTTCTTTAAAATACACTGGCTTATAGGGCTCGGCCCTCCTTAATCCCTTCCCCCCACCGTAGAAGGCAATTGTTTCAAAAAAATTATTTTAAAATTTTGTAATGAATACGTATGAAAAATCTCTAAGTTGCAGGAAAACGTGTCAAATTCACACTGATTTCTTTTGATCACACTACTGGAAGCCGATGTTTAACAAAAATGCGTTTTTTTCCAAAGCAAATGAATTTTTAAGTTATCGGAAAACGTTTCAAGGTCACACAGGTTTCTTAAAAATAGTCTCTTTTGGCACGTTCACACGCTCCGCCATCTTCCCCGGTCCCAGCGTGGCGTCCTCTGCTGTACCCCGGGGAGGCCAGACCCCTCCCAATCGGACTCTGCCTTAGCCCTCCCGCGCACTGAGCGTCCAGGTCACGCGGCCAGTGGTCGTCACGGAAAAAAAACATGGCTACGCGGCCACGTTCGTTTTTCATTGATAATTCTAGATCACGTGGTGAAAAATAAACCCGGAGCAAGTATGGTCTCCCTGTGGCCGCCTGCACGCCGCCCGGGATCCCAATGGCCGCGGTGACAAGCTGGCCACTGCGGACAACTACACGTTGCTACATACACCGTAAGAATTCTCGTTGGCTGCAGCGACCTGGCCGCGCGGCTTGGCCGCTGTGTGCGCGGTGGCCCAAATATATAGGTGGCCCACAAACACGCACGATCTGGAAAATGTCTACGTCCATACTTTTTCCAATTTTTTTTTGTTATAGTGAAAACAGGGACAACATTTTCGCACTCCATTCAAGTGGTCCCTATTTCTACTTTTTTTCAGAGGGAAACATTGTTTTAATGATTGGGGGAGGGACGGACGGGGGGGGGGGATTGAAATTCATTTTTTTAAACAGTTTATATGAACAAATTAAATAACTAGTTTACTACAAAAGAGCCGTTTTTAAATGTTAATTTCTCTTTTGCTTTCGTTGGTTCCTGAGGTCGGGGGCCGGTCTGCCACCCAAGCTACACTGTAGCTACGCCGCTGGTCCCAAACAAACACAGTTGAAATTTGTGGCCTAAGCCTCGTACATTTTGCCTTGTATGAAAATAAAGAAAGTATGCAAAGGTTGTTGTCAGACGGTTTTCATTGTTTTAAACAATTGTCCTGCCCACTGAATGGCACGAAATCCTCTTCCGTCATGCGTTATTCAGTTTTCGGTTCGTCAAGCAGGGTAAAGTGACAGCATCTTTTTTAATAATACATTTTGTTTCTGCAATCCTCTGTTTGCTCCTAATAAAATTTGTAAGCAATCAAAATAGTAAAAGAAGAAATTTAAAAACGCTAGTACAACACATAGGATGAGATAATAAAAAGACTAGCAAGTTACATTTCGGAACTTAATGCCATTATTATTCAAGAAAAAATACGCACAGACACTTTGGAAACCCTATTTAAAAAAATATATATCCGTAAGGCTACCTGTGTTTTAGGTACGCAATACATTTTTTGCCAAGAAATTAAATTAATATTTATTTTCTTCTCTCAGCTTCAAGTATCTTACCATGTTATCAGTTTAATACAGGACCACTAAGGGATCCTTGTGTAGGCTTCATCATGAACTTCCATGTTAAGCGTCCAACTGTGAAATCCACAGTCTCGCTCATAATTGATATAGACCAACGAAATTCGGTATTTGGGGTCGTGTCATAACTATTTCACCGCATTACAAATTTTAAAGACAGCAATCGAACCGTTCGGCGTCCACAGCATGGCCATTTCTTGTTGTTGTTGTTCTAGTTGTTGTTGGGACTCTTTGCCTTCACCAGGAGATTGAACCACTACACAAATTTTCAAGTTCTATAGCTTAAAACATAGGTATGGGCAAGGCCTAGGGCCTTTTGCAGGCTATTTTAATGTAACTGCAACATTCTTTACACGGAAAGCCAAATGGACTAGAACTTTTTCTCTCACCTAGAGATCGAACCAATGAGCCGATTTTAAATTTGTATAGCTTAAAATGTAGGTATTAACACCGACCAGGGCCTTTTGAACACGATTTTGATGTGACTGCACTATTCTCGTCAGCAGAGCAATTATTATTGTAGAGCACTGGGCAGAAATCGTTAATGTTGTTGTTGGGACTCTTTGCCTCACCTGGAGATCTTTGCCTAACCACTGAACCGATTTTCAAGTTCTATGGCTTAAAACGTAGGTATGGACAAGGCCTAGAGCCTTTAGCAGGCTATTTTAATATAACTGCAATATTCTCGACACGGAAAACCAAATGGGCTTGAACTTTTGTTTTCATCTAGAGATCAAATCAATGAACCGATTTTCAATTTATGTAGCTCAAAATGTAGATATTAACACTGACCAGAGCCCGTTGAACACGACTTTGATGTGACTGCAGTATTCTCGTCGGCAGAGCAATTCATAAAGTGGAATAAAAAATTTGCAAATCGAGCTAAAAACATGAAATTTGGTATACAAGTCCTTCTTAACAGTAAAAACCGAACTAGCCATGGACCCCCATGAAATGCCGCCAAGCGCCTTCAGTACCTCCCCCTCCCCAGCAACCCCCCACCCCCGCCCGTGATCCCTCCCAGGAGCTTGGGAAACAAATTCTTACAGATCAAGCTGAAAACATGAAATTAGGTGCACAAGTTATTCTTAGTAGCATAAATCGAACCAGCCATGGAACTTCCAATTGGGCCCCTGCGCCTCCCTGTGTCCCCTCACTGAGGTTTGATCGGCCATTTTTTTGCAAATCGAGCTAAAAGCTTCAAAATTGGTACATAAGTTATGCTTAGCAGTAGAAGTCGAACAAGCCATAGAAACCCCATGAAATATTACCAAAAGGCCCCCTGCTCCCTCCTGTATACCCCTCATTGATGTTTGACCACCAAATTCTTGCAGATCGAGCTAAAAGCATGAAACTTGGCACACAAGTCATTCTTGGAATTACAGACCAAACCAACCATGGAACCCCCACGAAATATCCCAAGGGGCCCCCTAGTACTCCCTTGTGCCCTCTCTCTGATGCTTGACCAACAAATTAGTGCAAATCGGGCTAAACGCTTGAATTGTGGAACACAAGTCATTCATAGTAGTACAAATTGATCTATCTATGGAACCCCCTCTAGATAATCTACAAGGCACCTCAGTCGGCTTCCCCCCCCCCCCCACCCCGTGTTCCCTCCTTCAGGCCTGACCAACAAATTCTTGCAGAGAGTGCTAAAGAATGAAATTTGGTACACAAGTAATTGTTAGCAGTAAAAATCAAACTAGCTATGGAAGTTTGCAAAATCCATCAAGGGCCGACAGTGCTTACCCCTATTCGCGCTCCATGAGGCTGATACACGAAAAGTTCTTGTTGATCGTACTGAAAGCATGCATTTTTGTACACCAATCATTCCTAGCAGTAGAAATTGAACCAGCCATGGATCCCCATGAAATACCACCAAAGCCCCCTCCTAAATCCCCCCTCTCCTTTACACCCCATGAAGCATCAATGACCAACAAATTCTTGCTGAACGTACTAAAAAAAACCATTGTTGTAGTTGAAATTGAACTACATACGGAACCCAATGAGATACATCCACCCCCAGTGCTTCCCTGTGTCCTCTCCATGAGGTTGATGATCAACAAATTCTAGTTCGATTTGTACTGCTAATAATAACCTTTGTACTAATTCACGTTTTAGCACGATCACCAAGAATTTGTTGGTCAATAACCTCATACAGATGAGTGTGGTAGGGGAAAATGAAGGGGCCTTAGGGGGTATCTCGAGAGATTCCATATCCAGCTCGATTTATTAGCAAAGAATTGACTTGTGCACCAAATTTCATGGCTTTTAGCTCGATGTTCAGGATTATCCCAAATTCTGGCCACGTAACAGCTGATCTATACCTGAAAATCGAACCGATTCTCAAGTTTTACAGCTTGATACATAGGTATGAAGAAGGCCTATGGCCTTTTGAACGCTATTTTAGTGTGAGTACAATTATTGTTGTTCTCCTTCGTGGGGAAACTTTGCTCTCACCTAGAGATCGAACCAAAGGACCGATTTTCAATTTTTATAGCTCTTAAAATTGAGTATTAAAAAGGCTCTGTTATAACAGTTATTTTAAGGTGATTACAGTATTCCTTTTTCCATTATTCTTGCTGAAACAAAAAAAATGGATATTAGTAGTAAAAAACGCTTAAGC
>JAHWFP010143211.1:1285-25914 GCA_023313725.1 Lithobius niger | reverse complement strand
GGTCATTAGCGCCAACCTCAGTCACAGTGCAGTGGTCCGGGTTGCCACTGCACCACACATTACAGAGATATTATTCAAACCCCTAATCTAAATCTTGTCATACATCTGTACCTCCTGCAAAAATTGAAAAACACCGGACAGGAGGACAGACTTATCGCCCAATTGACGCACAATGTCATGCGGAAGATGGAAACGACGACGAAAACCATCAAGATGGCAACAATCAACAAGGAAGTGCCTGAACGTAAGTGGCCGCCGACACCAATAACATTCAGGAGGGTCAATCCCCCGCAAAAGGAAACAGAGAGTAAGTCAAGTGTGACCAATGCGCAAACGGGCCAACACCACGTCCTCACGGCGACTGCGGCGACACGCCGAGTGCCATTCCTCAACAGTGCCTTTAATAGCTCGTAATTTATTGCCGTCCTGTCCATCCCACGAGGCTTGCCAAAAAGCGTGTAACCTCAGACGCAGAGTTGGAAAGGCGTTGGAGTTGTTTTTTGGGTCGCTGGAGATTCTTTAACACGTATTAGTGCGACGCTGATGGCTTTCGTGTCTTTTTCTAATACCTGTTCCTTGGGGCTTTACGTTTTTTAAGGCTTACGTCCGTATTTTATACGCTTAAGCGTTTTTAATACTAATACGTTATTCAGTTTTGGATTCGTCAAGCAGGGTAAAGTGACCGCATGTCCTACAATAATAAATATTGTTCCTGCAGTCCTCTGTTTGCTCCTAATACAATATGTAAGAAATCAAAATAGTAAAGGGAAAAAAAAGCATTTAAAAAAGCTAGGTATAACACATAAGATGAGATAATAAAAAAGACTAGCAAGTTACATTTCGGAACTTAATGCCATTATTATTTAAGAAAAAATAAACAAATAAGACAGTATGAAGACTGCAGAGTGAAGCCTTTACACATATTTTATTTAAATTTCATTGACTATTGGGGCCAATAGCATTACGTCTCGAAATATTAGTACAGGGACTTACGGAAAACCTATTTAAAAAATATTTATCCGTAAGGCTGCTTGTGTTTTAAGCTACCCAATAAATTTTTGTCTAATAAGAAATTAAATTAATATTTATTTTCTTCTCTCAGCTTCAAGTATCTTACCATGTTATCAGTTTAATGCAGGACCACTAAGCGATCCTTGTTTAGGCCTCATCATGAATTTTCATGTTAAACGTCAAACTGTGAAATCACAGTTTCGTTAAGAATTGATATAGACCAACGAAATTCGGTATTTGGATTCGTGTCGTAACTATTTAACTACATTACAAATTTTAATATCAACAATTGAACAGTATGACCATTTCTTGTTGTTGTTCGGACCTGGGAATAGAACCAGTGAACCGATTTTCAAATTTTATAGCTTAAAACGTAGGTATGGACAAGGAAGGCCAAGGCCTTTCGAATGCTACTTTAATGTGACTACAATATTGTTGTGACGGAAAGCCAAATGGGCTCGAAATTTTGCTCTTACCTAGAGATCGAACCAATGAACTGATTTTCAATTTGTAGAGCTTAAAACATAGGTATGGACATGGCCTAGGTCCTTTTGAATGCTATTTTAACGTGTCGAAAATATTGTTGTTGTTGTTGTTGGGGAACATTTTGCTTTCACCTAAATATCAAAACAATGAACAAATTTTCGTTGTCCAAAGCTTAAAATGTAGGTATTAACAAGGACCAGGGCCTTTTGAACGCTATTTTCATGTGACTACAATATTTTTGTTGTTGTTATTCTTGATGGCGATATGAAAAATTTTGAAACCCTATAGTTTCCTCCAGAATTGAAATAGACCGATGAAAATCGGTATTGGGATGGTGACATAACTATTACACTGTATTAAATTTTTTTTAGCAACAATCAATCCGTTTGGCCTCCACAGCATGGCCAATTTTTATTGTTGTTTTTGCTGTCGTCGTTGTTGTTGTAGTTGTTGGGACTCTTTGCCCTCACCAGTACAGGTGTTACACAACAAAATCATCATGCACGTCGCGCTAAAAGCACCACATTTGGTACGCAAGTCATTCATAGCAGTACAATTCGAACTGTCTATGGAAACCCCTTGAGATGACCCCTAAGGTCACCACGCCCCCCTGTGGCCTCCCATACAGCCAACCTCCGTGGGCCCGAAAACGAACAAATTCTTGCTGATCGAACTAGAATCTTGAATTGTCGGACACAAGTCATTCTTAGCATTCAAGTCGAACCAGTCACGGAACCCCTATGAAATAGCCTCCCAAGCTCCCCTCAGTGTCCCCTCTTCCCCTTCCCTGAGGCATGACCATCATATTATTGCATATCGAGCTAAAAGCTTGAATTGTCGCTACAATTTATTCTTTGCGACCACATCGAACCAGCCATGAAACCCCCACGAAATATCCCCAAGGCCCCCCAATGCTCCCCTATTCCCACTCAGGCCGCAGGTAGTGCGGCTCTAATGTTCAAGTTCGTTTCTCACAAAAGCCGGGAAGTTTGCTTTCATTATGTAAAACTAGCAAATAATCCACTGATTCCAAAATCGCGATTTCTTTCATCTGAAAGTCGCAATAAACGGGTAGCAGCGAAAATCTACGTGCATTGTAGTCCAATGAGCGCTGGCTACTCCTGACCAATCAAAGTAGGTCTCTGAAACGCTTCTTGTTCCTACGCAAGAGACGCCTTCTAGGATTGGGAATTCGATCGCTGATAAATATTGCCACGTGCGTGGGCCACAAAAGATTGATGAATGCTGTGGAAATCAAATCCAGTGACACAATCCCCCGCAAAACATGGATGAAAAAGATTATGAAAAATAGGAGAAATAAAATATGACCTGTTGAACGAAATTCTTAACGATTAAAATCAAATACCCAGTGGCAATATTTGTTGTCTGTCCCAAATAAACCTTAAGAATCGACAAGTACAATATAACGTACAATATATAGCAAAAATAACGTTGCTATATGATTTCAAAAATCAAACAGTCAATGTTATAATAGTAATAGATGTGTTACCTAAAGGGAAAAAAAATAAGCATAGAGGCCTGCATTCCAAACTATAGTAAAATTAAAATACTGTACAAAAAGAAGACCGTGTTGTCTAGACTCCGCTGGAGCAGCTTATATCGCTATCCCAGACCCAATAGCAGCTACAGATTCCTTACCCCATGGGTGCCGCGCCTCACCAACAGGTGTGAATGCTACCCTCCTCCCCCCACCCACCCAAAAAAAGTGCGGTGTTAAAACACAAATTGTGTTACTTATTGTTGTGGACCCTAGTGTGTGGGGCGGGTGGGGTGGGGGGATATGAAAGGGGAGGGGGTTAAAAGAGGTGCTGGTCCCCCCCCCACCAACGGATCTGAAGAGTTTTCTCCTCCCCAAAACAGTTTGCACTGTTATAGCTCATTCACGCCACAACGATATCAACGACCGCTACGTTACAACCAACAGTCGCTATGACAACCAACCCCTTAGGCAGTCATATGCAGTCGTTCGCTGTCGATTGTAGCAAACGCTACATTTCATTTTTGGCGCAAGCTGACTGACGTCACCCACCGACAGACCAATGGCTGAGAAGCTGCTCCGAAGACGATCGGCGAACGCAAGATGGTGGCGGAGAACACTTCAAAGCTTCGATTAATGCGCCTTGCTTTTACGAAGATCTCTGCAACGAGATAATTGTAGAGCGAAGCTAAAAAATTTTAGCACAACCATCGATTGTTGTTTAAAAAAAATGCGCTGTATTCAAAGGCGTTATAATTTCTTAAATAAAACGGAGAATCACAGTATGATGATTCGTTCATGCACAACGTCGTCACGTAGTCCAGTTTTGCAAAGTACGCATCCTAGCTCTACTCATTCTGCAGCGTTGATGGTCCGTTGTTGGTTGTTCGTTGGTCGGTCGTGCTGGTGTGACAGGGTATAATTTTTAGCGCTGTTGGTCGTCGCCGTTCCTTGCTTTTGCTGTTCGTTTGTCGTGGAGGTTTGAACCAGCTATTACAGTATAAATTGTCTTAGTTATTGATGTGGTTTCTAAAGTGCATGTGGGGTGGAGAAAGAAATGGGGTTTGAGGGTGATACGTGGGTTCAGGGGGGTTACGGGGATACAGGTGTGCCGCTCCCCTCACCAACGACTATGAACAGTTATACCCCCAAAAGATTTGCAGTGTTAAAGTGCAAAGTGTGTTAGTTGGTTTGGTTTTAGTCTTTAAATGCGGGAAATATCTCCTTTGGGTCACTAAATTGAAATTTTCTCCGGATTCATGGTAATGCAGTTACCATGAACCCCCGAGGACTTCCCCCCAGATTCCGTCCCTCCCCACACATTAGGATCGACATCAATAACTACGACAATATACACTTTAACACTGCAATTTTTTAGGGTGACAAGGGAACTGTTACTAGCCGTTGGTGTGGTATGGGGGGGGGGGGCGGCATCCCTGTGAATCCCAAGAATCCGCCTTCCTAATGCCCTCCACAAACTACAATCGACATCAATAAATACCACAATTTACACTTAATACCGCAGAATATTTTTGATGGGGGAGGGGAAATGTTCATAGCCGTTATACAGGATGGAAAATCCAATGGCTCAAGATGAATTAAATAAAGACGGATGCAAACTTATTTACATTGCCTTTTAGACTTATACGTCAGACTGCCTGAGCAGGGAATCGAACCCATGACCTTTGAAATCAACGGCCGACGTTCTACCGCTGAGCCATACTCAGTATCAGTATGGCTCAGCGGTAGGACCATGGCATTTAACTTCAAAGGTCGTGGGTTCGATTCCCCGCTGAGGCAGTCTAACATATAAGTCCAAATGGCAACGTAAATAGGTTTACATCCGTATTTATTCATAGCCATAAGTGGACTGGCAACCCTATGAGCGCCAATGTTTCCTATCCCTCCACTTCCTTCCTACTACTCCCACCCTGCACTCTAAGACCCACGTCAGTAACTAACACAATTTATACTTTAACACTGCACATTTTTTTTGGGGGGGGGGGGAGGAAGGAGGGAACTATTCAAATCCTACTAATAAGAATCCAACTTGGATGCTTATTTCCCCTTTTGGTAACATATGTGTTACTGTTATAAAATTTACTGTTTGATTTTTAAAATCATGTTGCAACGGTATTTATTGCTCAAAGTAGTAATGTATTCATCCGTTCGTACAAGTAATTTGGAGCAGATAACAGATATTGCCACTGAATATTTGGTTTTAATCCAAGCTCAATCCAAATAAATTGTTAAGAATGTCGTTTAACAGGAAATAATTTATTTCTCTCTTATTTTTCTGCACTCTTTTTCCATAGACATTTTGCAGGGTGGGGTTATGTGCCACTAGATTTGATTTCCACAGCATTCCGCAATCACCGTTCACATAGCGTTCTAAGTAACGCACGTGACAGTGTTTATCAGCGATCGAACTCCTAATCCTAGAATGTGCCTTTTGCGTAGGAGCAGGAAGCGTTTCAGAGACCTACTCTGATTGGTCAAGCCTAGTCAGGCAAAAGTGGCTCGCGCACCAATAATTGGTCTAAAATTCACGCGAATTGCTGCTATCTATTTTTTGTGCAACCTTCAGATGAACGACAAGGCGTTTTTGGAATTAGTGGATTATTTGCTACTTTTTCATAACGATAGGAAGGTTCCCCCTTTTGTGAGAAACGAAACCATCGTTTCTAGCGGTGATTTTGCTCCACGGCCTGCGGCCTACTCCATAAGGCTTGACTAACAAATTATTGCAGATCGAGCTAAAAGCATGAATTGTGTGTGGCATGCAAGTCATTATTAGAGTACACATTGAACCAGTGTGGAACCATAACTTAAACATAACAATACAACACTGGGAGATTTATGGATAAAAACGCAACAACCTTCAAAAACAGGGCTATCCTTTATCTCCCAGGGGTAGACAGACGGCTATTTTTAAAGAAAGCCATTTCGTAGAAAACTTAAAGAAGGGCCAACGGGGAACAAGTTGCAATCCCCGAAGAATATTCCTAATGAATATTTTATTAGTGTCGTTCAATCTTTACAAACACTCACCCACAAGAGGGTGACGATGATGATTATAGAGAGAGAAAAGCATTGGCAGTTAACATTTAGGTGTGAAGTCCAAAACGGGAAATAACTGAAGGTTTCTTTTGGTGTGGTTGCCTCTACAATGTACCAGTTAACGAAATTAAATATGCAGTTAAAAATTTCAGTCAATTTGTACTGAAATGAAACGTCTTTAACACTTTTAAGTTAAACAAAATACAGCAGTATTCACAAGATACTTTCCAGATTTGTACAGCGTCTCTGAAGTCTTAAAATTAAATATTCAACAAGTACACTATTTAGTTTTAGTTGCTCCTAGATGGAGCCACGCTCGTATCGACATACAACTCACTATGTAAAAGAAACTCGCACGGGAATTTACTTTGTTAGGTTTGCTTTTAAATTGCAAAAACTCTAATTTAGAAAAAGACTACATTAGGTTAGCTTTTACTACCTCTGTTTTACTGGGAACACCTATTCAGTACTAGAGCCATAATTAGGCCTTAATTTTCACCCTAGACTGACAGAGTTCACACTAAAACCTTGGTCCTATTTTAAAAAGGGAACTGGGGAAAAAACTATGCAAATTTTAGTTGTGCAGTAGGGAGAACTAATTTAAGGTTTTACATACTCTTAAACTGACAAAACTACATTTTAACTGTTGGTTAGGTTAGAAGGTAACCTTCGTTCTAACTAAAAACTATTATTCTGTTAAAATAGCCATAATCGTGGTGATCAATCACAAAATTCCCTCCCTTCACACGACAAGAGTTTAACACTAAACATCGGGTCCTAATTCAAAAAGGGGGATCAGTAAACTTTATTTACGTTTCATACAACTAGTGTACTTTACTGACTTCACTGCATCCAGGAAGGAATTTAAAACACCCAAGGGAAGCACTTTACTGCCCTCCTTTTAGTTGGACAGATTTACTACGAGTCACTGGCCGTTTTACGCCAGCGGCTACATTCATTCAGAGTCGGTTCGGAATGTCTACGCTTCCTAACGGGGGGGGGGGGGGGAAGGATCGTATCGGTTGCACTTAGCACTTTACTGCCCATTGGTCAAGGCTGACCGCTTTTGATAAACGGTTTCCCTTCCACTGGCAACGTGAGTTCTAGCTGAGGCTTTATCGCCTCTCTACTTCCTAATTGACATTTGACCAATCCCTCGGGATGGTTGGGCTCATTCCCATCGGCACGGACCTGAGTTTTTTTACAGTTGCGCGAACGTTTTTTGGTTGGCGCGTGCCATCGTCTGCATTATCAGACTTTGTTGGGGGCGTTACCACACCTGCGTCGTCAAGGGCAGGTTTACATGGCTCGTGCAATAGATTTAATGCATTAACTTCGTTTACACCTAGTATAATCTCGAAAATTTAACTAGCAGCCGATGAAACACAAGCTACTGTTTTTAATACTGTACCGTCAGTTACTTTTAAACATAATTTCACTGCTTAAAATAGTCTGGCAACGGACCGTTTTCTTTAAGCGAGGCCTGCCTTTGGCCAGTCTGGAGCTGACTATATTTACACAACTGCCAGAATCGCATAAAATTTTAATTTTACGTTGTCCAACAAAACCATTTAAGGTACTAGACTGCAAAATTTCCCTGGCATCCTTCTCCCACGAGAAAACATGCGTTCGCTTGCTCCGAGGCAATTTTATTACGTTCGGGGCACTCACTACGGAAATGTTGGGGGGATTTGCAAACGTAGCAACGCTTAACTCTATCAACATTAGGGTTAGTGTTTAGACCCGCCCTTTCGCTTTTGCCATAGTACTGACTATGGCTGCCTAATTCTACATCGATAGATCCGGCATGCTTATCTGTCGTGTTGTGGTTACGATTGTTACCACGTTGGTTGTTCTGAGTTTTGGGAGCAGAACTAGAAGAACCAACACTAGGTTGTGTCTTGATGCTACGTGTGGCTGCATCGTTAGCGAGCTGTTTGTTGCGGGATGTAAAGTCGTCACATAACTTTGCAACTTCGGCCAAAGTTCCTGTACGGATTTGGTCGGGCAACCATTTGCTCAGGGCAACTGGACATAATTTAGTAAATTGCTCTAGGAGCATTAAATTTACAAGCTTGTTAAAATCACCGTTTACTTTAGCTAAAGCCAACCACTGAGAAAACAGCTTTTCTAGTTCAAACGCGTGATCGTGAAACTGTTGTTCTGGATTTTTCTCAAGAGAACGAAACTGCGTTTGGACTGACTCTTTCGTTTACACAAACCTGTCAAGAAGTTTACTTTTGACTTCATAATCTTGCATCTCAACTTCTGTGAGTTGATCGCAAACCTTAATTAAAATTCTCCCATGAGGGGTAAGAGTGCTGTACTCCACTGGTCCTTAGGGATTTTTTGACTAGTTAACGTTCTTTCGAAAATTCTAAGAAAGCTGTTAATTTCCGTTTTTGGGGTCCACTTATTCAATAGGCGTACCACATCGGCAATTTTTCCCTGTTTTGGTACTGGATTCGGGGGATCTGGGGGAGGCCCCTGAGCTCCAGAGGGAGCTGGGTTACCGGCAGCATTTAGCTTTGCTAATTCAAGCTGCAGCTTGAGTCTTTCTAACTCTTGGGCATTTAGTTCGTTCTAAAATGGCTGCTTCTTGCTCACGTAACTGGGTGGCAAGTTGGCTTTCTTTTTCTTTAAGCAAGGAATCACGGTCCTTGATTTGGGCCTATTGGTCCCGTACAGCTAATTCGTGAGCGTGACGTCGGTCCGCTTCAGTTAGCTCTAAATCACGCCTTTGTTTGCTTTCAGCGATTTCAAGGGCTTTTAATCTTAATTCTTCAGATTTTAACGAAAGTTCACGATCTCTACTTGCCAGTTCTTGCTTTTGCAAAATAATGGCTTCTCGTTTCTCTATAGCTGGAGCTAGTTCGTCATACAAATCTTGTAAGTCTAAACGGTCACTGTCAACTGCCGTTTGTAATACTACTACAGTTTCTTGTCTAGTTTCTTTCACTGTAAGACCTAATTTAGTGCAGACCTTTTTAAGATCCCTGTATTGGATGTCTCTAATCACGTCGTTCAAATTTAAGTCCGACATTTTGAGTTAACGTTTACGGATTTTCAAAATAAAGCTTGTTTAAATGAAAAATAAATTAATTGCAACCGCAAGTTAATTTTACGTTAATGTTTGAAACAGAGCACATTAGTTAAAATATTTCTCTCCCCAAATCCAGTAAGCAGTACATACAAGACACTTTTAAGACCACTAGCATTTTGGTGTATGTATAATTAATAAACCTACGGAATTTCAACTACAACACTCTGGCTTGGCGGCCTTATCATATCCCATGCACACTTACCCTGTGCACTACGGTGTATTATCCGTCAAGTCCACATCCAAATATCCCCACCGGCGATTGTAGATGGCTTGAAACACACTCAAGAAAACGTCCAGTTTTGGGTGGTCTACTTCGGTTGACTTTCGGGCTGGAATTAGCAAATCAAGGCACGCTGATTTCTGCTACAGCGTGCTGGTCCCTGAGGGCGGATCCTCCTCACAGACGGCGGGCTGATGGGGGCATCAACTCGGCACGGCAAACTGCACTCTCGGGGAAGTGGGTTCTTGCTTCTCGGCTCCAGAATTTTTGGCTGCTGGGGCTAAGTTTTGTACTGATAGTGACGGCAGTACGGGCGTCTTTTTCGGCAACTATTTTAACTTACTTGCGGACTTCTACTTCTGTACCTTTTTTAGCTTTGGTACGGACATCTGCTTCGTGATTTTTTTGACTTAATCACTGACATCTGGGATGAAGTGGTTTTCTTCACGCACAAATGGGTCCAGAAGCATGGCAGGGGGTAAACGCTTGACGGGAACAGCACCTGTTCATTCCACTGCTGCCGACCATTTGCAGCGGCGGACGCTATGATGGGCTAGATGCTTGTAACGTCTCCGCACTCATGGCTGAATTTCTTGGTGTAGAAATGACTGATTCGTAAGTTTCTGACTATTATGGCGTATAACAGCACAGTAAGGCCTCAATCCCGGAGGGAGTGACGATCTATTTCTTAACTAAATTAAATTAGGCTATCCAGTATTTCTACCTGGTCTTTAAGGCTGCCACCACCGGTGGGTAAGTTTAAAAGCTAAGGGGGTTTAGATTAAAATGGGCTACATATTATTTAAACGCTAGCGATTATTCTGCACTAGAAACCGTACTTGTAGTTTTGAAAACTCTTGGTTTGAATAAAAAAGACAACAAATGAAAAAGGCACTTTACATTTCGATTACTAGTTTACATGAGAAGCTTTGAATTAAAGCAAGAAGGCTTTCATGAAAGCACACGAATTTACATTACAGAAAATTCAACCTTTGAAAGCAACAACGGGCTTTTAAATAAAAATAAACAATTTCAACTAGAAAAAGTAGATTTTGGGTCCAATCCTGAAAACCGTCTAATTTAAACTCGCATCCGCTAAAGTCTTAATTAGTCTTAGACATATATCTCTTTCGCGAAAGAGTGCCCGAATCCTCGAGGGCCACTGTCTACCGTTTAAGTTAAAACGTGGTTTAAAATAAACAAAGGAACGCTGGTTTTTAGGAAGAGAACCACTCTGACATTACAGTAAGCAAAGACCGAAAATGCCGTTTGGCTTACTTGACTGTTAGCCAAAACAAAAGGTAAGTTAAAATTAAACTATAAAATTTAGAATCGGGGTCCTAAAATTAAACTTCAATTTAAACTAGTACGACATACTGACCACTACCTTTGCTCGGCACGGCAACCTTCAGAACACGGCATCTCCACTCCTGACCGGCCGTGACCACCACTAGTTTTAGATCTGTGAGCTGTGCTCACTTGAGCAGCGCTCAGGGCTGTGCTATGGATGGGGGGCGGCTGGGGCTTTTTATGCTAGAGCGTCGGATTTTGGTTGCAAAAGCGAGGACGCCGAGGAGAGCTGCGGGGGTCTGATTGGCTGAGGGCCTGGAGAACAATGGAAAGTGGAAGGAGAAGTCGGGTAAACAAATGCTTTTGCTTGGGAGCCGTTTGAAGGAACAGGGACAATGTACACATGTGCCAATAACGAGTTTTGAACTGTTTGACTATGGAAAATTGGCTTTTTAGTTGCTTTGGGAGTTTTGGTGTACAAAATATTAAACTACAGTGTTATCTACTGCAACTATTGAAGGATTGGGGACGAAGAATAATGCACAGTTAGACTTTGGCAATTTAATAGAAGGAACAGATCGTTTGTTTTGCATTCGGATTGTTGGTAGTCACGGCCGAGTTTTTAGTTTACTATTTACAACAAATAAAATTCACGTTCGTTAAAACTGTTGCTGAAGGAAGGCTAAGCAGAGGTAGTGATCCGGGGGCAAAAGATTAAACTCAAAAGGTTAAATAAACTAGCTCAGTAAAAGGCTATATGAAAATTACAAGTTAAGTTTTGTCTCAGCAGAGAATTGCGATAGAGAAAAGTCGTTAACGTTTTAAAAAGCCAGCAAGTGCACATGTATACAACAAAATGCGACGTTACGGGATTTATCATCCCGTTGTCAAGCAAAAAATAAATTTTATAGCATAAGCTACAAGTCACAAGATACTTTTAGTGCTTTTATTCTGTCAATCATAGAAAAGTCGGACATTTTTCATGGCATTTGTGATCATTCAAACAGAATAAAAAATATCGTGCTAAGTCTGTACCCACATGTATGTAAGGTTAAGTACCTTAAAGTAAGTCCCTCCTAAGACACAAATAAGCTAGTGTATTTAGGCTTTATGCTTGCAAAAATAAAAAGAAATAATTACATTTGTA
Organism: Lithobius niger; assembly: GCA_023313725.1. NCBI lineage: Eukaryota > Metazoa > Arthropoda > Chilopoda > Lithobiomorpha > Lithobiidae > Lithobius > Lithobius niger. Next base: position 14,099 of record JAHWFP010143211.1, on the reverse strand, counting down.
CATGGGCTTTGAAATTGGCGGCCGGAAGTGTGAGTGCTACCACCTAGTTTGGTGACTTTTTCAAATAGATGTTTCTGCAGAACCAGAAGGAAATTTAATGTTCTGTTTTCACAGGAATGAAGTTCAGGTAAGTGGTTATTAAGAGCTTCTATGTTTGGCCGATTCTGGTGGTAACTTCATGTCGAAATCTTCAACCAAAGTCGACGGATTTTGTCGGGGGGGGTGGACCTGAAGTGTGGAGCTTCAGAAAAATTAAGTTTTTCCCCGAGGTTTTTTATGTTTGGAGTCCGTGTATCCTCTCCAATCATGCCGCAGCACAGAATTCCATTACAGCATGACAAAATTAAAAAACTAAAAAAAGTTTGAAATTAATTTTTTTGGTGGTATAAAATTATCTCGCCGAAGGAAGAAATAGTCTGAAGTTGTCGTAATTGTTTGACTTATTTTTTTAAATGATGACTTATAGCTTCGATCTGTCTCACTCATCGCCTTTCCCTTCAAACTTATCTCGCTTTCCACATACTGTCGTCACTGCCTGGTATGGGCCTCGTAAGAAACCTACGCTGAGCGGTATCAATGCTCATCAGCATTGGATTGACATCTACGCCCTTTAACGGCTAAGCCTAACCATTGATACGCCATATTTTTCGAATTGATTCTAAATAACTGTCACAGTAAATATATAACTTTTCAAGATTTCCGCCGATCCTAAAATAATTACCTGACAGCTGTCAGTTGTGTAATTTGTTTCACATATCTACACGAATTGTCAATCCGCGCAGGTTAGAAAGAATGTTCATCAGCGAAGCGGAGAACATGCCTCCATTGTTGATTTCCTGTCTTAGGCCAAAAGGTGAGCACTAACCATGGCCTAACGTAGCTTTACTAGATTGTTTGGGACTGATTTGACTTTACAAAGTGTGAATTTTGTACTACATAGTATAAATTATAATTCACAATTTTTTTTAAAATAAAAATCGTACTTTCATTAAACTCGATAAAACGTAACTTTAACTATTGTCGCTCATTGTCAGTTTTGCCATCTTGTGGCAAACGTAACTACTACCAGTAGGGCCCAACTCTGCCGCACGGGAGCAGAAAAAAACGATGATGCCATTAACTAAATTATAATCGAGAAAGGTGCTCCTCGCCTACTATGTATGCTTTATTTATTTCCGCCTGATATTACCCATTTTGCAATTTTTGGCCGTTTTAATGGTAGTATTAAAGAGCATATTGTTCCACTCCAGTTGAAATCGGTTCTGTATTTCTTTGCAGGTTAAATCACAATGGATACCTTAGGTCGACACAAAGCAATACAACTCCTTTTAGTTCTATTTGTTGTGAACAGTGTATTGCTGACTGCTGACAGTGCGAAGATTTTAGTCATGCTATCGACACCTTCACCGAGTCATTTCAATGTATTCGATCCTATTTTACGTGAATTGATCGCTAGAAATCATGACGTCACTCTCCTATCTATCTATATGCCGAAAACGCCCATTCCCAATCTCAAGAAAATTGAGCTCAAAGTTATATCCATGGACGAAGACGCAATGACCGACTATGTACAAGCTGCTGTCAGATTAGGTCCCATACAAAAAATGCTGCTTGCGGAACCCTTCTCGATCGGCATCTGCGAGACGTTTTTAACCGATGAAGCTACGAAGAAAATAATCGCTGAAGGAAAACAGTATGATTTAGCGATTGTGGATGAAGTATGCTCCGAATGCACGGCCAGTGTTTCCCATCTACTAGCAAGCAACACCATGTATCTCTCTACAACCTATACCTTGCCATGGAAATGGTCTAACGTGCCTTCACCTCCGTCGTACGTACCCGACTTCTTCGATCATTTGGGGTCCAAAATGGATTTTTGGCAGCGGCTTCAAAATTTAGTGAATTCCGTGGGCGTCAAGGTTGTTAATTCGTACATTCTCAACAGCAAACAGGATGCCTTGTTAGCAGAACACGTTCCTCAAGCTCCTCTTATTGGAGAATCGGAGAGGAAAATCGCATTTAGGTTGGTGAACACAGATCCCGTCATGGAGTCACCTCGACCTTCTTTGCCTAACGTCATAGCTGTTGGTGGCATGCACCTTCGCGAACCCAAACAACTGCCAAAGGTAAGGGAAAAAAAGAAATTCTTTACTTCTTTTAAGCCACGTTCTGATGATCACAATAGCTGTGCGAGAGATGCTATATTACATTAATTCATTTTCTACGTTCTCAGACAATACATTTAAATAAAATTGAGCATAGCAGATGGCTTTTTTTAACTAGCTGTAGAATACGGTGACGAAAAGTGTAAACTTCCTTCTTTGATAAGAGTATATAGTGGTAATTCCGTTTAATATCTGTAGTAAAACCATGCTCTTTATTTTAATCTCTGACTATTGTTATTGTCACTTTGTTAGCAGCTCTCAGAATCACCAGATGATCGTGTGTGACCCGACATTCTGGGTATACTGCTCAGTCCCAGTGTTGTGGTGATCCGGTCGAAACGTTTACATAAAGAGTGGGTTGACCCGATCCAACTCTGGTCTTTACGTGTAAGGATGCCCGCACACTTGGAATAATAGGGCATTTTCCCCCTCTTTTTTTGTATACCCTTTTGGAAGAAAAAAATAAATTGTTGAAGGAAAATAATTTAAACAAGTGCTAAAACCATAAAAGAAGATTCCAGGATCAGTATGGACAAGTCATCACTATTTATTTTAGTCACCTATTTTCTATACTTTCGGAATTCTCGGGTCAGAATATAAGCCTACCACTTTATTTACATCTTCCATTGAAAATGTTTCTTTTTGCACTTTTTTAGTGCTCTTTGGTATTTTCTTGCGATGGTGTTCCTCCAGTATACGAGATAAGCTAACTTCCAAGAAGGAAAACAATTCAAAACACTAACATGGTCTTGGCCTTTTGTTTATCGTTTAAATCCAAAAGAAAGTCTTTAAAATCCGTTGCATTTTACAAAATTCATTAAAGATTTGTTGTTCCATACTAAAATGTGCCATCGAGTTGCGCGGTTATGTCAGGCTTCATCCCATGTTATTTTCTTTCAAGCCTAACAACCATCCTATTAAATTGATCTTCTTCTAGGTATTTTCCAGCTGCATTGCTTAAGTCCTAAGTTATTTTCAGGGCAAAAACATCAGGAAATAACTCTACAGTTAGAAACTCTTAGCATGTTTCATTTTTTTTATTAGCATGCCTGACAAGCTGAAACCTGAAAGTCCACAATTGTTGCCTTTCGCTGAAAAAAAGGGTAAAGGGTTTAACGAGCGTTAACCACTCCTGGTCATCTGCCCGAAGCCCTAAGGCCCTATGTCTGCAACAGCCAGATTCCCAGGCGGTCACCCACCCAAGTATCAATCCAGCCCAATGCTGCTTAACTTCGGGGATCTGCCTTTCGCTGAGATGTAGTTTTTAACTATTAAAACATAAAACAATACTTTGGTTTCTTTCGTATTGCACTCTTCATTATTGTCACACTTGATGGTTCAGGGTTCAGCTGAATTTGTTAAAAAAACAGGATGGTGCTGGAAATAAAAAAAAAATGCTAACGCATAGAAAACTGGATGCAAGGCGCCTCCTGTGAAAATGTAAAGCTCACTTAAACAAGAAAACACTATGGAAGGCATGGTACTAACACAAGGTATAAGCCACACCAGAGCTATTATCAAGACCCTTGAGTCACTTTGAATTTATGTAGTACTGCCTTGCACAGCATTTTCGTGTTGATAACTCGTACCTTGATAAACTTGAGAAGTGTCAACTGGTGTTTCCCTATTAGTCATCTTCGTTAAAACAAATGTCTAAAACAGCTCAAGCTTATGAATATCTCTATGCCCTGACTTGGCTTCTGGAGTTTTTTTGGATGGTGGGGAAACCCTTTTCAGCCTTAGCTTCGCACCACTTAACCTACTTCTCTTTCTATCTTAAGTTTTTTTTATATATTTTTTGTAGATTTTTTTTTGTAGATACTGTTACACCCTGGTCGCAATGTTTTCTTTGCATTAATATGGTGTTGGTTTGATTCATTGTAACCCATTGTTTGATGGTTTAGAAAGAAAGCCAAAAGACTGCATCTCTATTTTTTTTACTACTGTACATGTTAGCAGGTTACAAAAAAAATCACATAATTAGGCATGTACATGGCTGTGTTTGTTCTAGATAATAAAACGTTTTAAGTCAATCCATTTTTTTATTTAGGATTTGGAAGAGTTTACTTCAAATTCTGGCGACGATGGATTTATAATGTTTAGTTTGGGTACAAACGCCAAAGGAGCCAGTCAATCAACAGCATTCACACAAGCACTTCTAACCGCTTTTTCTAAGATGAAACAAAGAGTTATTTGGAAATTTGAAGATACAATCGAAAATGTTTCAAGCAATGTTAAAATTACGAAGTGGCTTCCGCAACAAGATCTTTTAGGTACGTATAGAATCTTTTAGGAATTAGTACAGTATTGTATAGAAAATAACGGTGCACAGCGCAGGTGCTCATGGTGCACCCACTCAACCCACCTGCGCAGACCACACCAACATGCGAACTGCCTCCCAAAACAAGATATTTTAGGTATGCTACTGAATTAGTATAGTCATGAGTCTATGAAAAGTTCCGTAGGAACGATGAGTAACACACTTCTATTAGGGTGGTGTCCTAGCGTTTGACCGATGACAGAGACTCGCCTCGACCACCATTGGAACTAAATAATGAAAACCTTCAATTTCAAAAACTAGATGGCGCCAGTAATTTGTGCTTTTTAAAACTTCAGTATCATTTACAGCTTGTTTGTGGGCTCTCAATGTTATTCATAAATTCTTATTTAAAGTATTCTTTGGAATTCTCAGACGAATAAAATTTATTAAGCTATATTCTAAACTATTTTTGGTATTATTTTTAATCAATCACGAAGCAGTTTGGTTAAAACGAACGCCATGACATGTGTTATGTAATGTGCCACTCGTGCTTCAACTAAAAAAGTGAAATCTTCCAAGTCAACTGCCAGAAAGGGACAGACGAGGAAATTCAACCTTATAAACAACAAGAAAGTAGTTTGATAATATGGCAAAAAATGTTTGCTCACTTAGTGCAATTATTTTGTTGGTGGTCCGTGTTCATACTGGAGATAATCCCCTAAACAGTAAAATGTGTGGTAAGGCATATCTACGATTATCTGTTGCACATTTTAAGTCGAAAGACAGGAAGCTGATTATATCTAAAGTGTGACTCGTCGTATTATGATTTGTGAGATTTTCTGCTGCATTTTCTACATTCTACGACAAAACAGTGAGAAAGTGTTTAAATGTGGAAACCGTAGTAAAGCCTTTTAACTGAAGCTCATGTTTAGTTGCGTTTGGGGGCGAGAAGTGTCTTAATGTTTTGTGACGAGAAGCCTATTAAAAACATAGTATGGGGTACTGCAATTTCTGGTGAATGAGGCTTGTTGCAATGTAAATGAATTTTTTTCTACCGATCGTTCCTTAAATCAAGTTTGTAGTACGCAATTATCTTATTTAACGTGAGTATCAGACGATGTATACTCGTATACAAAACGGTGTGAAAACCTGGAAATGCAACCATAGTGGTGCCGCTTTTCATACATAATTAAAAGAAATAGACAACTTTTAAATGCCAGATATTTTTATTAGTATCCGTTTTCGAAGTAAGAAATATTACAATGCATAGTCAACGTTTTTTAATGAGACACTTAAGTGAAAATTAAAAAAAGCTACAATTTCGTTGTAAAAGTGTGTAGCAATGTAGTCGAATGGGTAATGGTGTAAACCCCTTGAAGTTTGAATTGTATGCTGCAGCATTTTTATTGAGAAGCCCTTTATTATCTACGTTGAATTCTACTCTAGCTGATTTTGTAAGGTGTGTTCTACTTCAAATACTAAGCTTCAGCAGGTCCCCTTTTCGGCAAAACAATGAATGACATTAAAAAAAATTTATAAATTTATAAATTTATAAAAAAAAATCCTGTAACTTTAAATTCTTATTCGTCGCTTATACATGACACTGTGCAAGAGTGCAGTTTTTAGGGTACTGCTACTCCGAAGCAGAAGGGAGGGGGGGGGGGGGGGGGGGTGGGTGGCGCCCGCTTCAAAATCCTTTACACATTCATACATCATTCAATTTTGGCGTCACTGGTTATTAGTGCTAAAAATTGTTTAAAATATGAGTAATCGAAACTTGTCAGCCTAAAAAGTGTTCGGTAATGAGAAAGCACCTCCGTTACTCTGTCCAGTGGCACAGACAAGAAACATTGTGGAGGGGGACGAATAAAGCCAGCTCGCGGTTTGGGGGAACGCTTCCCTAGCATTCCGAGGAATTGAAGCAATTTATGGTACATCACTGCAGAATCCTGCTTCTTTAGAGTACTTATTTATTTTACGTATTCTGGAAGAATTTCTGTAGCGTTATGACACAAAGGCTGAAGAAGTATCGTTTATGTTACACGAGTCCTATAAAATACTTAGTGCGTGACAGTGTATCTGCTTATAAATGAAGCTTGTTACAGTGTAGATGGATTCGTTCTGGCAATCAATCCTTAGAATTAAAATTGTAGTACCAATTTCGTGTTTAACGAATGTGAGACAATACGTAATCCAGTACACAATAGTGGGAAAACCTTAAAATGCAAATTTTCTGATGCCACATTCTAACATATTTCAAAGAAGTATCCTTTAAACGTTATTTTTTTTTATAAACAACCAATTGTGAAACACATAATAATGATGTTGCATGGCATACGTTACTTTGATGAGACACTTAAGAGCTTGTTAACAAAGCTACACTTTCGTTGAATTTTTTGAAGTATCGTAAATTGAATGCGTAATGGTGTGAAGCCCTGGAAGTGTTAATTGTGTGATGCTGCAATTTTACTTCTACAGTAACTAATATCATTGGGTTATTTTGCCTGTCGAGCAATGATGTAAATAACGAGGGGGGGGGACGCAGGCAGGTCAAGCGCCCCTCCCCCTCAAAAAAGAAGCCAGGGCGTAATTTTTTTTTCGATATTGACCTTTAAACGTTTTATTTTGTTTGATAGCCATAATATACAGTATGCAAATGACGAAAATAGTCATTCAATAAAAATAAAGCGGTTGTGCGTTTCCTAGCAAGGGAGCGTAAAGGAGCCGTTAAATTTGCTCCTCCCCCAGAAAAAAAAAATTATTTACGCCATTTCTCTCGAGGTCAGGTGCAGCAGGATATTGAGGGCCCTACTGTGTAGACGACAGAAATCAGGGAATTCGCCGAATGCGATACGAGGGTCCTTTCCCCTCCCCCCCCAAAAAAAGAAAGTAAATTTATTTTGTTCAAAGTCTTGGACAAAAGAACGGTCCTGGGGATAACAAAACGGCCAAGGGGCAAAGTACAAAGTAGCAAGCAACCACCCCCCCTCCCATATATTTATTTTTTTTGGGGGGGGAGGGAGTTGCTTCCTACTTTCGTACTTTGCCCCTAGGCCGTTTTACCCCCAGGAGGGCAGTTTTTTTGTGCCTCCCCACTCTCTGACTCCCCGATGGGGAAGCAAGGGCAGGAAACCAAGGGGATCTGGGGCCGTAGCCTCGACTTGATCGCTTTCGACACAAAAAGTAAGATACAACGTCGATACTGTTTGAAAAGACCTCATAGTGTGAGTCCCGAACACCTTGCGAGGTTGCCCTGTCGCATTCGGCCAACTAAACGTAAGCGGCCATTTTTAAGAGCTTTGGGAATCGTTGCTTCTACATGTCACGAATTAATATAATTTTTAACCCAAAATCGTTACTAGAGCGATTCGTTATCGTATCGACTTTCATTCACGTGACAACAATGAAGACAGTATTATTTTGAACATCAAGCAGGAGTTTATTTACGTACTTGCTGTTAAGATAAGTTCAAGATTTAATCATTAATTGCTTAACCTTCGTCCACCCTGTACCGAACACAACAGTAACACATCCACCTGACACAGCAAATTAATGCCAATAAATGCAACGGCCTCCCCTTGTTTCTGTATTGTTTCTGATTGGTCGGTAGTCGGTTCGTTTGCAGTTTTAGCCCCCTGTTCCCCCAGTTACCCTCAGGAATCAATCTCGACGACCATGGTATGTTCAGTTGTCTAGTTTACTGCCTGAAGCATAATTTGAATACTATATGTACAGGCAATCGTCTAAATAGATCAAAGGATTATGACACGACATCTCGTATGACCTACGCCATTAGTACACACAACAGTATGTTTCTTCACAACCAGAGTTACGTAGGTCAATTTTCAAAGGCACCCCTAGTTTGATAGTTTGCTACGTTTAACTCGGCACGGAAAGGCAGAATAAAACGAGTAATTTCCTGACGTCGTTTTATTGATTTAGATTTAACGATTTTTAGATTTAGAGCGTTACCAAACTTTAAATTAAGAAAATTAAACGCAGTATAAAAAAGGGAAAAAATTCATTATTCAACTGGCTTGGTTTCCCCATCGTCCCGGTATGGTTTTTTTTTTTTTCGTTTCTCACCTATTGGACTGCGTGTTTATTCACTCGCCCCTCCCCACGCACACACACACACACACACACAGTTGGTGAGATTTGGTCCAAGTGGTGTAACTAAGGAACGAATACTGGGAATGCAAGAATCGGGGGGGGGGGGTTTACAATTGACTTTATTTTTAGCTTTTCTGAAGATTCAGCGTAGACTCTTATCATTTACGGAAAGCAGTATAATCTCATCGAGCGTAAGCAGAATTTCAAATAAAAAATGTGGGGGCCACACTTGAAGAAAGAGGGCATTTTGAGGAGTGTTTGACCTTGGATGAAACACTAAATTGGTGTTTCATCCAAGGATAATTATTAATTAGGGATGAGTTCAAATGCTTACGCACACATTGGGGCAAGTGCTCCTGTCCGTCTACCCAAAATGCACTTTATTTAAACTCCAGATGCCCTTTTTCAGCCCTTGCCTCCCTATTGTGGAGTCAGGGAGTGGGAGCAGACAACAAACGGTACAGGGGTAAAATACAAAAGTAGCAAGCAATTCCCCCCCCCCCCCCCAAAAAAAAAAAATTAATTAATTTTTGTCCAAACTCTTAGGACAAAAAACGACCAAAGGGCAAAGTACAAAGAAGCAAGCAAGGGGAGGAGGGGAGTTACTTGCTACTTTTGTACTTTGCTGTTAGGCCGTTTTGTTATGCCCAGGAGGGCCGTTTTTTTGTGCCCCCCCCCCCCCCCCGCCACTCTGACTCCCCAATAGGGAAGCAAGGGCAGGAAAACAAGGGAATTGGGAATTAAACAAAGGGGATATTGAGTGAAGGGGGGGGGGGAATACATGCCCCAATGTCCGTGTGCCGTTGACCTCATCCCTAATTAGTAATCAAATCTTGGACAAAACACTGGTTTAGTGTTTCGACCAAGGTCAAACCACACGCTTTAACAAAAAAGCCGCAAAATTTTGCCATTTGTTTGACGTTGCCACACGGCCCGACTGATTTGGAGGAAATAACTAGATAACAAAGTTATTGGCCAACAGTAGTTTTAAGAATTCGCTCCCCATTCCCTCCCTGAAAAAAAAATGTCATACAGCAGTTTTAAATATTTCTCTTCCCCCCACCCCCCAACAAAAAAATGTAATAAGCACTAAAGTTATGAACGATTGTCCAAACAATTAGGCCAAGTCTAAGTTAATTTTGCATGCCGGCATTCGACTGTACCTAGAACTATACTTTGTTGTCCTGTCATTCGTGCATATCAGTGGGGCCACGTGTCAACGTCAAGGACCTAGAATAATTTAAGCGAACACCAGTTATTTGTCGGTTGGTGGTGATGTCAGCCGCTGACGAAGCTACATAATTCCCAGTCATTTATCGGTGGATGGATGACGTTAGTGGGCTGAAGAAAAAATAACGAACTCCGCACGTTTGCTGAGAACATGATTCTTTTGATTATTTCTAGTGGTGGATTTCCCCGACGGATTCGACCCATTTATGAACTGAGACCTAGAAATGTGCCAAGAATCTGGGTGCAAAATTTGACAGAAATCTGATAAGCGTTCAAACGCTATAGTGCGAACACAGACAAACCGTTCGGATAAAGTCTAAATCGACTGTAATAAAATAACTTCGCATAATAAATATTGTATTAACAGGAGTTTTGCTTGAACCGGTATTTACCAAATCACTTCTGGTTTTCATTTCATTTTCAAGTAACAGAAATAAAATTACTGAAGAATCGCACGGAATTTTATGTTGCAATACCGCATTTTTTCCTTGAAGCATTTTGCATAGCAGGAGTATGGCTACAAAACAGGATTGACATAATGTACAATGCGTAGTTACGTGACGTTAGGGACCGGTCATTGTTTATGAACGGGGGGGGGGGGGGTGAAGGAAATAAAAATGTGACCATCAAATATTCGATGGTTCCGTTGTAAACCCCGAGAAAATCTCGAACCTTCCCCACTCAAGTCCTAAAATAATGGGAGCCTTCCCAAAGAAAAGCGAAAATGCACGTATGACTATTGAGACTGTCTGCAGATGATTACCTATAGCTAAATTAGCTAACGTTGTCAGCACCTAAAAGACAAGGAACCAGGAGCCAAGTCTTTTCTAGAAAGTTCATTGAAAAAAAAAACTGCTCTTGGTATAGTTGATATTGACAGCTTCAAAAGCTTGTCAACAGTTAGTCATCGGCAGGGGCTCTGGCACTTTTGAAACGCCTGAAGTTCAGGAACATTCAGAAACTTTTGACTGCTGACAGTGTCAGTTTTAGGTCCAAAAATGACTTTTTCCTCTAGTTTGGTCAGTGTATTTGTGAACTCCCCTCCCCTTGACAGGTCCTAAAAGTACCCCCTCCCCCCACGAGAGGATAGCAAAAATTCATGACCTCGCCCTAACCCGGAGATAAATAATGACCGACCTTGTGCCTCTGGTCCTCAGAATTGAACAACGTGTTAATAAACGAGGGGGTGTTACAGCCACGTGTGAGGAATTGGCGAGGTATTACTTGAAGACAACTCAAGAAACAAACAATTAATTAAAAAATTCAAGAACTGACGTGATTAAATAAGCAGTAAACATGACATTAAAAATATCAGGAAACAAATTAATCAAATTTGTGCGAACTTCGACAGACGACATGCCCTATTACTTAGGGCAAAACATATGGTATGGGCTGCGAAGAATTCGTGAAGGAACGGTATACCGTCGCACACGCTGCAATTCAGCACTGTTGAAGCGAAAATATCTGCTCAGAAAAAAAAACTTCCAGTTTCCCTGACATGCCGTCCAAGATTCTAGCACACCACTCCGTTCCGAAGACTGAAGCAACGGGTGGTGCAGCGTACGTTACTTCCATCACAGACAGTTCCAGTCGGCTCCGCCAAGCTTTTAAATTTTTATCGCGCACATAGTGGCAATGCAAATGAAGGAGGACTTGTAGTGACCTTGAGTAGGTAATTGAATATAAAGTCTTAGCATATTAGGGATTAATTCTTTGCGGTCGGGCATGATGACAGTAAGTCCAGAAGGCAAGTGAAATAGGATCGCATCTGTAGTTAGTAGGGGAATGGCGTTGTGTGCCGACGAGTGACGAATGACGACAACCGTCGACTGATGGCAAGTGCGTACACTTCTCTGATGCGATCAGTTTTTGACTGAAAGGATTCGACCTCTACACTCCCATCTGTCAGCCGGCGGGTCATCCAGGAACGGGACGGGGCAGAATACATGGCTCCTCTAATTGACATGCTTTAATTCAAACAGAAATTTGACGGCCTGTTAGATGACGTGACGTGAATGGAACGGAGTAGTGTGCGGCAAGGTTTACTCGTTTCACCATTTGGGCAGTGTCGTGGTATACAAGTGCACTTGCACCGAGCGTATCGATCACACGGGCAGAGTAGGCCAGCGAACATACGCTAAACCGCCCTTATACAAAACGTTTTATTTTGTCGGATGTTCACTGGTTTTAGTCACGATGGTTATTTGGTCAGTTGCATACGAAACTCCAAAATGGTTGCTGTACTGAGTGAGACCTTTCAGTCTTTTAAGATCCACTGCATATTGGCAGATCCAGTTATTTTGTAATGTTTTGTCGTGCCTGCGTCACACAAGGAAAAATATGACTATTCGTCTGACGACATGTTTGAGGCAATGTGCCACCAGCCCATTGAAACCCGTAAACCAATAGCATCAGACACCTTAAGACAAAATGTTTTATCGTGATGCCGGCCACACACACCAAATGCGGCAATTGTCTCAGGACAAAACTTCCCGAGACGTCGCATGTGGTTGAGCGACTCCCAATAGCATTTCTGTAAACAGAGCTTCGCCTTGTCGTGAGACGCCTAACGACACCTTAAGACGTCTGACGACAATGTCTCATCCGGTGTGGCACTCAACTCATTGCTATGGTTGTGGAGATGTCTGCAGCAAGGTGATACAGGTTTCGGCAAACTGAGTTGTCATGCAACCAAATGACGCGTGCGGTTTGTGGCCTGCCTATATAAGGTGTTCGATGTGTGTACGGCCGGCCTTAACTGTATGTCGAGTGCATATCTGGAATTTCATTCTACATATATTCCAGCAGCAATGTTTCATGGTGGAGTTATAGGGTGGATTATCGTTGCCGCACGAAGTTTTCCCACCATTTCCAATCAGTTCTGATTGCGTAATCATAAAATATCACAGCCCGATGCGCGGTTCATTCCAGTAAGTTGCGTTCGATCAGACAAAATTCGCTTGTGTACTCGATCATAACACTTGCGTTCGTACCAACAATTAATTTGGCCAGAAATTTCTCTCTGAAAGGGGGAGGGGGGGGGGGG
>JAHWFP010143209.1:9964-91853 GCA_023313725.1 Lithobius niger | reverse complement strand
AATGTTCAAAATTAAATTCATTTTCCAGAAATGTAACGTTTCTTGACACAATCACAACTTTACTTTCCAAGCCCCAAAGTCTATAGCTGCGTGAAATTAAGTCGTAGCCAATCATTACACACTTCTTTGCTTTCGGCTGTAATTTATGTCTTTTCTGGACAGGAATGTGAGCAAAACATATACAACCTATAGCTTTTAAATGTCTAGCCGTTGGTTTTTCAGACCTTCCTAACCATAATTGTAGTGGTGTGTAATTCTTGTTAGCTTTGTTCACACATCTATTTCGTATATAGGCTGCTGTAGTAATTAATTCAGCCCAAAGATAAGTTGGCAAATTAGCACTAGTTAATGTTGCTCTAACAAGATTCATCAAGGTTCTGTTAAGGCGTTCCGAACGGCCAGTTTGCTCGGGGCAGAAGGGATTTGTGGTGGTGTGCCTCACACCCTTCTCTTTGAAAAATTCGGATAACGTTTCGTTAAGATATTCAGACCCGCAGTCGGATTTTATGGCTTTTAAACGTTTACCAGTTTGATTTTTGGCCATTGCTACATACTCTTTTATTTTTTCAGGAACGTCAGATTTATTCTTAAGTATGTAAACACTCACAAATCCTGAGTAGTCGTCTGTAAACGTTAGGACATACGAATTTCCGCCTATGGATTTGACAGGAATTGCTAGCACATCAGTATGCACTAAAGCTAATTGTTCTTTCTCTCGTTCGTGTGTAAGTGCTGGAAAAGGTTTTCTTGTCAAATTTGCCTGAAGGCAGTCGTGACAGGGGGAAGTTATATTCTTCTTCTTTGGAAGTCTAAAATCCCTAAGGGCTTTTGAATCACTCAGTTCATGCAAAGTAGAGATTGCTGTATGCATGAGTCGTTTATGCCACAATTCCAAATTACTTTGTATCGTTACTTTCGCTGGCACTATCTTATTTAACATTGCAACGTGACCACTATCTGGAATTTCAATATAGTTTGTTCCTCTAAGCAACTTATCTGTAACTGGATCATTATTAAGTAATGGGTTTCCTACCAAAATGTACAAACCATTAGTCATATACCCTTTTGCAATCATTTTACGGCCATGATAAATCAAACAACAGGTCTCATAGAATATCACATGACACCCATTTGCTGTAGCCGATCTTACAGAAAATAAGTTAACTTGTAAGTCTGGAACATATAAAACATCTTTCATCAAAATTTTACCTTTACCAGTGTCAAAAAGAATGTTGCCTTTTGAATGCGGTTTCAAATCGCAATTTTTGCTGGCTGAAAGTATAGGCAAACCATTGATTTTTAGACAATTAAACAGCCAGTTTTCATTTGACACGAGATGATTGGATGCGCCGGAATCCACGACGAAAATATCTTGCAACTTTTTACCTTTATCATCCGTAGCTGCTGAGAAAAATGACCAGGTCCATAGGCACGAGAACAATGCATACATCGTGGATGTGGCTGTGGCGAATAAACCCTTCGGTTCTTGGCTTGTATTCGCTTGTGATCCTCTGTTTCCTCCTCTTCTTTTGAATCCTCTCCATCCACGGTGATTTCCTCTACTTCTTCCACGGTTGCTAAAAATAGAAGGATCAGGGGGTGAGGGGCAGGACGCCATTTTGTGATTGGAACCACCGCAGGTAAAACAAATTAATTTCTTATTAGCTGTCGGTATTGTTTGACCCTGAGAGTATTGTTTGTTCGCATGTACGGCCAATGCTGCCGAATTTAAGGATTGAGTTAGGTTAGGATAATTTAGATTTCTTGAATCTTCAAAATATAACAGTTCTTTTACTTTTGCACAAGTAATATTATTGGCACCCATTGCTGCGAAGCCCATTAACATTACATCACAACTTCTAGGTAACCCCGCCAAAATGCACCATGCCAAATTTGTGTCAGAGATTTTCATGCCACAGCCAGCTAATTCGTTTGCACATTCTTCAACCCGATTGATATAACTGTTCATGCTCTCATTTGAAGATTTTGCTATAGAGTAAAATTTCCTATGTAATGCCAGACATCTAAGAACATTATTCGGTTGAGAAGTGCATTTCAGAAAATCCCATAGTTGTTTAGGAGTAGTGACTGAAGTAGGAACCGTTACACAACCTGTCGCAATGAAAAGTAAAATTGTTCCCATGGCTTTTTGAGTCCCTACTAACTTTTTATTTGCATCAGTCTCTTTACTCTCTTCCGTCACGTAGGCCCACAAACCTTGATGCATTAGGTAAGCTTTTACTCTTTCTGCCCATTGAATATAATTCGTACCAGTTAAATTGGGAATAGTCATCTGACTTGAAATCGAACCTCCAGATGCCATTTTTAAATTTCAAATTTGGGACTGAACGGTATTACTTTTATGTTTTATTGTTCTGTTTTTATCGTGTCAGTCTAGCACGTAAATTCCCGCATTTGGGCAGCCATTAGAAACATTCGAATTTCCTTATTTAGAAGAATGATACTTATCTTAATATCTTCTTTGCTTCATCGTTTCTCCCCTTCCTTGCCGGTGACGTCTTAGACCTCCAATTTTCTCCTGGTTTCCAAAAATAACGTCACCGCATCTCTTTGCCATGTCTTCTCTAAGTCCACTTTTTCCTATTGAGCATCGAATCCAAAGTTCCAAATACACGGCTCCCGCTACCACATTGAAGGGATAGGCGCAGTGGAATTAAATAATATTGGAGCTGCAAACGGTGGACTGTGAAACTCGGAATGATGACTCATTTTGTGAACACGGTAAACATCACTGTAGTTTACTAACTATAATGGCATGACATATTTACATATGGAAGGGACACAGTATTTTAA
Organism: Lithobius niger; assembly: GCA_023313725.1. NCBI lineage: Eukaryota > Metazoa > Arthropoda > Chilopoda > Lithobiomorpha > Lithobiidae > Lithobius > Lithobius niger. Next base: position 89,039 of record JAHWFP010143209.1, on the reverse strand, counting down.
CACAAAGCATGATCTAAACGGTTGGAGGAATTTCGATGAAGTGTCGAAGCCAAAGCAACTTCTTTAACAACAACATTTCCAATTTGTTTACAAACATAACAACCGTTAACAATAATGATCAAAACGATAAACACTTAAGAACTATTGTCTTCAACAAATGACCCAACATGGTCATGACGATCATTATTGGTTCATGGTGACCCTGCAGGCATACGTCAGCGTAGTGCAGAGTCAATACTTGATGTATGGGTCCAAGGTCAAGGACCCCAGGAATCAACAAAAATTAGCAAGGGAAAAAGAATTAAGAGAGAGGGAGGACGAATTAGCAAGGGAAAAAATAGCAAGGGAAAAGAATTAAGGCAGAAGGAGGACGAATTAGCAAGGGAAAAATTAGCAAGGGAAAAAGAATTAAAGGAAAGGGAGGAAGAATTTGAGAGGGAGAAATTGGCTAGGCTAGACGAAATTGAAGAGAAAAATTAGCTGTAGAAAGAGAAAGATTGGATCGTCACGAAGAGCTAGAACGGGAGAAGTGGGAACGGGAAGATAGATTAACGAGGGAGAAACAGGAGCATGAGCTACGTATTAGCGAAAATGCTAGGCAGCATAATGATGAAATGCAGGCAAGAGAGTTGTCCTTTAAGCAAGAACAATTAAAGGTAAAAACAGAGTTTGTACAACAAGAAAAACGTTATGACATGTCGAAGTCGTGCCAACCCTTCAGGGAGAAGGAAGACAACATATTAGTTTTTTTGTCTGGTTTTACTAGAATTTGTCATAGGATGGGCTTTAACAAAGAAGAGTGGCCTTTCAGATTGTTATCTTTGTTAACAGGGAAAGCGCGGGAAACACTCATGCGTCTTTCTGATGATGACTTTGCAAAGTTTGATCTGTGTGTTAAAGCTCTTAAAGTAAGATTTAATGTTACAGAGCAGTGTTTACATAACCAGTTTAGGTCAGCAAAAAAAAACTGATAAACAAACGTACTTAGATTTTGCTCACACTTTGACAACACTGGGTACTGAATGGGTTAAGGAACTTGATTGTGGGGATTCTTTCCAAAAATTGTTCCAGCAGGTATTAATAGAGGACTTTTTGAATAAGGTACCAAGTCCGATAAGAGTATGGCTTATTGATAAGGGTAAACAAGAGTTTGTTTTGAACTTAGCTTCGCTTGCAGACGATTACTGCGCTAATCGCCAAGAAGCAGTTCTAAGACAGGGGAGTGGTTCTGACAATGGAAATGGCGGACCACAGGGCAGAAATAATTACCGTGGAGGAGGTAACAATGGTAATGGTTATGGCAGGTATCGGAATGGTAATGGTTATCAAGGTAACAAGGTAGCAGAAACAATGGAGGGAGTGGTAATTCGCAAAATGGTGGAGGCAACCAAGGGAATGGTACTAGTAACTATGGGTACAGTAACAATGGTAATGGTAACAATAGTGGTACTAGAAATGGTTCAGGTAATAATGGTACAAGCAATGGTACTACAGCTTCGGCTTACAATGCGCAAGCAAGGCCGCAAGCTAACGACATTACTCAGTCTGGTAGGAGAGCGCCTTTAAAGGCGGACGAGCCACGTAAGTGCTATATTTGTAGCTCGAGCTCGCATTTGAAAAGGGATTGTCCCAACAATGGTACCAAAGCCCAGTGGGAAATGTATGTACTCAATTGCCTAGTGTACACAGTGGAAAGGAGGTTAGCTCTTTTAAAGGTAAAAGTGGTACACAGTCGGTGGAAAGCCAGTTATGTAAGAAATGTACAATTAATGAAAAGCCTGGTAGTTACTTGCTTGACACGGGTGCATTTATGGATGTTGTTTCTAGCAAAATGGTAGAGCCTAGTTCGTTCACAGGGAAACGAGTTGTTTTGTCGTCAGTTGTAAGTCAAAACGTGACAGACTTTCCTTTGGCAAAGGTAAAGTTGGCTACAGAAGATGGCTACATTATGCTGGAATGCGGCGTGTCGCCATTTTTTAAGGACGAAGCGAACGACTTTCTGCTTAGCCAAAAGTCTTACGAAAAGCTACAGAAAATTGAAACAAAGGTAAACAAAACACGGACTGCGATAGCTAGGTCGAAAACAGGTATCAATGGAAAGAAAAGTACCGAAAAGCAGGCTGCAGATCAATTTATTGATGGTGATGTATTGGATGGTCTTTTTAAAGTTGAAGATGAGGAAACGGAAGATAGTGTTCGAAATGTTGCAAGTGAAAATAATGTAATTGCTGAAAACAGTGAAATTGGGGTCAAGGTCGAAGATAATGGACTTGCACAAAATGATACAGTTGTCCAGTCACAACACGTTTTAGTCAATAAACAAGCTAGTGTTGTGGCCGACTCTGTAAGGAGTACGGAAATGAGTAAAAAGGTTGTGAGGAATGGAAATTTAGGTTTGTTGACAGCAGGAATTCAAGACTTGTTAGCGGTTAAAGCTGAAGTTTTAATGCAAGGGCAGGTGCTTGATCCTGGGTTGGAGGGAAGTCGAGTGGCAGCTGACATTGAAGGTACATCTTTTTTTTGGAAGGATGATGTCTTAAGTAGGAAATGGTCGGCAGCAAATGGCACCAAGACGGGTGACCAGGTAGTGGTACCTAAAATGCTTACGGAGCAACTGGTAAGGATGGCACATGTTAATGCCTATTTTGGGCACATGGCCACGGAATCGAACATTGCCAGGTTGCGAGAAGTATTGCATGGGCCAAGAATGTGTGCACAATGTAAGAATTGGATAGAGTGGTGTGAAATCTGTAAGAAATACAGAAAAGGTGTAAGGAAGGGAGAGGACGAAATGATTTTAGTTCCGGTTGTGGCAGAGCCTTTCATTAAGGTGGAAGTGGATTTCGTAAAGCCTTTCAAAGTGACGTCTGACGGAGATACGCATGTCTTACATGTTTGTGATAGGAAGACTAGGTATCCTGAAGCAGTTGCTGTCAGGGAGGCTAACTCACACAAGGTAGTAAATGAAAGCTTAGCGATTTGTTCAAGGGTTGGGTTCTCTGTGGAACTCCGATCGAATCTTGGAAAACCGTTTGTTTCTGAACGGGCAGCTTGTTTCTTAAAGGAGTGTGAAATCGGCCTTGTAACTAGTATGCCTTATCATTTGCAGTCTCAGGCTGTAGAAAGGTTGCACAGGACGAGGGTAGACTGTAGCAGGGCTTTGGATGTGGAGTATCCTGACAAAGGGAATGATGTTTTAGCACCAGGTAAGTTTGCAAGTACGTCTACTTCTTGTGAGACGGCAAACTTCATTCCTGCGGAGTTAGTTTACGGAAGTAAGGTGAGGTTAAAGAGGGAAATCGCAGATGGAAAGAGGGAAAGATGGAAAGATGAGTTTGCACAGGTTACTATCAGTAATGAGGTTGGGGTCGATGTCATGGTAGTGGAAGGAGAGAATGGAGTGAAAGGTAAAGAGTTATACAGGCGATCTCAGGTGTGGGATTCAGGAGGGAAACCTGGGAATGTCACGAGCAGACAAGTAAACGAGGAAGCTATTAGTGGTCCTCTGTCTGCGTGGGTAAAGGAAATGTATAGGTGCCTAGTTGTAGTGAAAGTGGAAGCAAAATCTGTTTTACTGGTTATAAACACGAAGAAAAAAGTCAAGTCTAGGTTAGGATTGACTGGTGATGGCTTGCACGTGTTAAATAACTATGCGAAGTTGGTATTGCCTTTGGCTGTCAGTGTGAACAAAGGGGCACCAGACAAAGTGGGAGGGGGCAGCAGTTGCGGGAAAGCTTTTCACAAGCTGCAGTGTGCGCTTGCTTCTCCCAAAGTGTTGTTGAATTCTGTATCTGACGAAGTTTTCTTGTTGTTGTTAACATGCAAGGTTTACAGTGTTATTGTTAGCATTGTTTGGATATGTGTTGCATGTTTACTTTTTTGCTGGGGAAGGGGGACAAACGCCCTAGTGCTGAGTGTAGGGGGGTTTGCCATGGCAAAAATGTGTTTTCTCCAGTGGTGAACAGTACTTTTGAGTTGGATCCAGGGAGGTGGATTGTTGTGTGTGGTATTTTGTGGTATGGTGTGTTTAGGGTGGCAAGAGAAGTGATGGAGCGAAAAGAAAGTTTTTTTGAAGGCTTTCTTGTGGTGTGTTGTAAGCATGAGTGGATGGATTGCTCGTTAAAGAGAGAGTTTCCTGAGTGCTGCAGAGTGTAAAATTGGTGTGTCGTATTTGGTGTGTCAGTGGGGCCGTTTGGTATTGAGATGGACCTATTGCCGTGTTGTGGATGTGGAGTGGTGTTGTAGGGTGCGGTGGTGTGTAGCAATGTGCAGAAGAGTGCAGAGGTGGAAGTGTGCATAATGTGTTGTGCAGTGTTGGTGTTGGTGCAGTGCAGCCGAAGTGCAGTGATGTGTTTGTGCTCAGAGGGTTGGAGATCGATCTTTGCCTTCTGTGCATCATTCCTGGTGATGTGCATCACTAGTGGCCTGCACTTACCGTGATTTGTTGTGGACGAATCACAGCGTTGGGTTGGAGGTGTAAAGTTGCCATCTCTTGCTTGCTGACTTGACCGTAATTACCTAATGACTGTAATTAGGGCTAATTACGTCGTTCTATTCGAACGTTTCAAAGAAACATTTGCCAAGTGTGGTATGCGGGCCTTTAGCTACAATTTCCACGTGCGAGACACGTGCGTTCTTTTTGCCGAAAGTGTTTCCATATTTTGTAGCGGGAACGAGCCCTTATATTGAAGATGGTTTGGCGCGAAGAGAAGTTTTTCCCAACAAGAACGCAACAAGGACAGAACTCTATGCATGAACTGTCTTGTTGGACAATTTCTCGATTCATGTGCGGATTGTTAAATGTTTATTTTTGTAAATTGCGTTATGTCTAAGGAAGAAGTAAAGAAGTTTGAATTTAACAAGTCTGCAGTGAACCCTTGAAATTACAAGATATTATTATTGTCAGCTTGTTCAGAAATTAACAGCGCCATGATTTGTGTAAATTAATCATGTTTGTGACTTCAGGAGCTATTGACCTTGTACATCAATCCCCAGTTCTTGAGTCAACAAGAAGTGAAATGTCACACAAGCGCAGTACCGGTTTCCTGGAGAAGAAACTCCGAGAAAGTTCCAGGCCAGGAATCCGGAAGTAAATAAACCAGTTGGAAGGCGACGTCACGGACGTTTTGTGGAAGCCTTACTTCAACCAGCCTCTTACGTGAGCAGCCCTAAGCTAACTGTCCAACTTTCTTTATTATGTAAAATTTAAACATAACTGTTATTATGTAGTTTTCTGTCATGCCTATTAAACTCTTATTTAGAGTTACAAAGTTTAAAGTCTTTGAAAGGATCCACACAGTCGTAGTTAAAAAACTCAACCTCTAACAATTATGTATAGATAATTAGATTGTAAGTAAGGCGTTCAGTCAACATTTCGCAATGAGTTGCTTTAGTTTTCCTCATTTTACATCTTATTTATCATATTGCCTACGTAAACAATGGTTAAATCTTATACAGTGCACGCAATTTTATAAATATTTAGTATTTTATAACGTTTTGTATAAATGTGATTACCTCACGATTTAGTAGGCTGTGGAAAAAGTCAGGTTTCTGTTTAGTTTTGTTCTTTTAGCAAAATAAAAACGTAAAATTTAGTGCTAACTAAAAGTGTTGTGTGTCTAGTGTTAGCTTAAAGCTTTTATTATGGGCTGAGAAAGATTTCCATAGGAACTTTATCGTTCCTACGAAACTTTATTTACTCTTGCTTTTACCCATCTTTAAAACTAATAACCAGATTTGATGGTTTCAGCCTCGTGACGCTCAGATTAGAAGACTAACACCTTAAAACTATTGAGACATGTTGACTCGATGACAAGGTTTAAAACAGAATACAATAAGATTGTGTAATGTTGCGTTTCTTTACTTCTTGGGCATCAATTAGCCCACGTAGTCCTTCCTTCAGAGGGCTGTTGCCCAATCCCAAGGACAGTGACCGTTGCACAACCAGCATATGAGAACAAGTCTACGACTGGTATTTTATATCAAGCTCTCCTACTTCCGTCCGATGGCTATTATAATGCTTACGCTATCCTGCTGAATGGTCTCATCCCTTGGTGGCACCTTTCAGTAATATTGAAGCCTATGCAACTGACGTACTAATTTGGTTGGTTGGTTCTAACCTGGCAGAGCTTGTTTTCGTAATGAAAGATATCGTGGACTGTACTGACGATTAGCTGTATGACAAAGTGATGTAAGTATCGCCAGAAAAGACACAGATAACGGTGTTTAGTAGGTTTGCCATGACGATGGTGTTGCTTGTTGTTGGCAGCCAATGCACGAATAGTGTCTCAACACTGCATTATCTTAGCATCTAACAGGATGCAAACCTAACTTGGGCAGTGGACGTTCATGAACTTCGTGTTTTAGTGGCCTCATGTACTCGGATTCTAATGTGGATGGAAGACAGAGCTGGGATCACAGTCATGGAATATTCCATCAAGTGTTCCCTGCATACATCCAGTCGCGCATTGACTACTCTCTACCAGTTTCGTGCTCCGCACTGCCAGCCAGACTTCGTTCCTTTCAAATGCCAACCAATCTTTGCCTGTGTGTTATAACAGGCTGTCTGAAAACAACATCGATAGGAGCACTCCATACTGAAGCCAGTGAGATTTTTTTGTGTGCATGCTGAGGGCAAATAAGGACTCTTCTTCGTCTTATTTGCATAATTTGTGTCGTACTGCAGTGGACTTGGTTGGACGAATACTAAACTATTACGTCACCTTGTCTAATGATTTAGTTTTTGTTCCCTTAGGATGGTTGGTACTGGTGCCCCTTTATAGGGAGTCACCAGTGCATTGATTTTAAGTGGTGATTGTGCCAACTGCGAGTCCATGCTTGTTTGCTGAAGCACTGAATGCAGTAGTGGTAGAGTCGTGTGTCAAAATTTTGTTGCTTACATGTGGTAGGGGTCGGATTGCAAGTGTACTGTGATTCCTCCTTTTCTGATTTTTTCTGGCAGAGTTAAGAGTTTGAATGGTGGCCTTCAAGCTTAGTTACACACATCGTCTATGATCATTCCCAAACGTGATAGTGGTTGAATTGGTAGCGATTTCTGTTGACCATGATTTAGCAGTACAAGTCAACAGCATCACAATTTTGTCAGACTCGCAAGTATGCACCTATACAATTTTATGCAGTATGTTGAAAGGGCAGGACCTGTCACGCCCATTAGCTCTAGAGATCGTGTTGAAGCTGTTGGGAGTACTTCAGTCGACCCTGATGGTTGACATCTTTTGGGTGCCGGCACATTCAGGTGTGGCTGGCAGTGAGGTTGCTGATGCACTGCCGCGGCAATGTCCTTGGGGGTAGCATTCAATCCCACGGCGGCCATGGGACTGAATACTACCCCCAAGGACATTGCCCCAGTGATGGCTGCATTTGTGCAAACAATAAGTGGTTCAGTGAGGATGGATGCGGGACCTTGTTTGGTACACACTCGTCAATCCACAGCCGTGTGACTTGAACACACTCCCACATAAAGCTGTTCTCCCACACAGGTCACATAGCCAGTCCAGGATGTGGGCCAGTCCAGGATGTGGCTCCCTTCCTTCGGAAGTGCCCATTGTGTGGCTCACAGTAGCTTAGGATTTTGCCTGCGGCTCAGTGCACTCTATCATTGAAAACGTTTTGAGTGTTTGGGCTGCATACAGTTATAGTTTTTTAGCCAGTAAGAACGGTTTGCAGATTAATTGTACGTTAGTTGCAGAAATTTGCTTTTAGTGTTTGCGAAGGCGGTCAGATACCGCCCTAGTTCTAACCTAGAATTCTAATGATTCTCTTTTGTTGCTCCGTTTTTAACTGCATGCAGTTATCCCTTTAGGTTACCACTCCCAAATAAATCTAAATCTAGCCCCTGTTCTTATTTCTGTAGTGATAAGCTTTGTTTGAGCCAATGGTCCCTTGTGGCCCATCTTAAATAACTGAACTCTGCCCTTAAAACACTAATGAGAATGATTGTTAACTGAATTTACACTTCCACTAACTCCATCTACAGCAAAGTTGCAATTTGCAATTAGCTTTAGTTTAAAACTAAAGCTAATTGCAAATTGCAACTTTTCGTGCCGCATATTATTTTCTTTAAATCTGCTAGGAGTTCCCTGGTATTCTTCTCACATGGAAAAAAAATATCAATGTTTTAATTCTTTCGCATCAACTAGGCCACGCACCAAGGTGAAGTTAATAAACAAAAAACTTAAGTCTCTATGCTAAGCAAGCACAGCTAAGTGGTCAGAGTGGTCGGCTACCAGCCAAGTGGACACCGGATTGAATCCCGTGCCACCGACTAATGACTATAGGACTTTCAAAAAATAGTCGAAAGATCTCGCACCTTTTTTCAACCAGATACGTTAAGGTGCGACTTTTATGCTGTCAGGTGACCAAAATCTTCTGATCAAACGAAGTTTCACCCTTTTCTGGTACCTTGTAATTTTCCATCTGATGTCTGAAAATACCCAGAATACCTTAGCTTACTCTAGCATATGTATTAATATTCAAGTTGTGAAGCCGCTGCTTCGATATTGATGAACGCTCGGCAAAAAACATACCACCAAACTATTGCAGCCAGTCATCTGAGTGCAACAAATATAGGCCAGGAGCTCAGCATGGATACCTTTCCACTTCTTCTTCCACGCTAAGAAGCTAAGTAACTGTCGGTGGTTTCTGCCATAACTCATTTTCTGTTGTGGTTTTTTTCTTCCGAAAAACGCGTCATCCTAGATAAGAATGCAGATAATATGATCAATGGAAGGAACGCTAGGCTTGATAAAAAAAATATCTTGATACAAGAAGTACAAGAAGAAGAACAGTGAGATTTTTTATTTTTGCATTTAACACTAAAAATTGTTGCTGTTGAAAATGGAAATGGGTGCTGCTGGAATGGATAAGACTGAATATGGTATATAGAATTCGTAATATACCGCCAAGCTGATTCATGACCAGGCAAAGGCAAAAGCTGCGGCGTTGGACTTATTTTATATTCAGTTTCGATTACGTGTGCGACACCATCGTGCAGACGCCATCTTTCGTACGTGTTCTATTCGTGTGTGATGACATGATATCACACTGTCCTTCGTTTATTATAACTTTATTAATATTCCAAAGCGCCCAGAAGGGCATTATATGGGAAAGGTTAACAGAAGTACAGAACAATATAACAACAACATTAGTAAAAAAAAAAAATATGTAATAAATATAACAAGCCAAAAGAATAACAAAAAAAAATCAGCAAAAGCACAACAGGAATATAAATAAATCACTAAGTCACTGTTGGAGTTCATCGGAAAGATGTCATAAAAAGGCTTCCGTTTTCATCAAGTGTAAACAACAGTTCACACAAAAGTCCTCTTTACAAAAATAAACCTACATATAAATGTACACCCTATAAATCCTATTTACAAAATACACCTACATATAAATTTACACAAATTTGTGCACCTACATATATGTCCTAAAGGAGTTTTCCCAATTTTTTTTTACGTCACAAACATACAACATTTAAGTATAAATTCGAATGTACAAGACCAAGTCCTGTAAAAAACATTCAAAACCTGCAAAATCAGTCAAATTGGAACATTAGATAGTCGGCAGTTTTAGTATAGGCATCCAACTTATTTTTAAAGGAGTTTATGGAAGCAGCATTAACAATATCAGGAGGTAGATTGTTCCAGAAAGTTATTATTCGATTGAAGAAAGTGTGCATTGCTCAGGTGTGTATTTTTAATGAATGTTGTAGCTTGAAGGAGTGACCACGCGTGTTTGTATTTGTGCTAAGTTTCATCATGGATTGTAGAACTGGACCACCGAATTGGAATCTAAGGATTTTAAAAGTAGTAATGAGTGTACTCGTAGATATCGCCATTTTAGAGATGTTATTTGGAGAATTTTTAATCTTTCTAAGTAAGCGAAATTAGATATGCCTTGGACTTTTTTTGAAGTACGTCCTTGGATGTTTTCAAGGTGCGTGCAAGTGCTTTTTGAGAAATGTCTGCCATAGGTTTACACCGTACTCCAAAACTGGCCGAATTAGTGCCAAAGAAAGTTTTAAATAAACGTCAGGTGACTGGGAAGTAATGGTGCTGTTAAGCTGAATGGTTGCAAAGTTTGCTTTTCTTATGGTTTCATGTGTATGAGCATCAAATCGCAGCTGCAGATCAATGATGACACCCAGATCTTTAGTTTGAATTGATTCACCAATTTTGGTAGGGCCCCATTGATAGGAGTGTTTTGGGTTAGAATACCCAAAGTGCATAACAAAGGTTTTTTGTGGGTGCATAATTAATTTCCATGTAGAACACCAAGAATAAAGATGGTTTAGTGATTCCTGTAGAATCCTACTACTAGCTTGGTCAGTTATGCCTGCCGTGTTCCTAGTCTGAAGCAGAGCTACTTTATTTTGGAAAGGACAAACTGATCTTATAAATCAATAAAAGAAAAAGAAAGCTAAAACCCTCTTTACAATATAATTATTATTGCGAATTCTATGCCTACCATAATTACCACAGACATTACTGTATTCCTGAGTTGAGCCATACGTAAACAACCTAAGTTCAATCCCACACCCAAGGGAGACCTGATTGGAGGAAGCCGTTTCGTGGGCAGTGATTATGAAACCAACCAATCGCTGCTCGTTGCTCCCGTATACCGCACTCTCTCTCTCCCGTCGTAAATGTTTGTTGCCAACAAATACGCCTTGGGAATTGGAAGCAATTTCGGTCGGGTTCCAAGTTAATAAGTGCTAAGGTTTCAATGGCACAACCCACGGGGATTGGCTGATGGCGCTAAACAGTACCTGGACGTTAGCCATGCCAAAACATTTACGTATTTAATTTTTTGAAATGGGCCTATCTTGTTTTTTGCTTAAGGTCGGTTTTCGTTGTTCCAATTTACGGCTAGCTACTTTTAAATTGTTGGCGTATCCAGGAACCACTGCTAGTGCTTCCCAAAGTATAAAAGTCTGTCCAAATTTCGTCTTTGGTAAAAGTTTGGTTTGGAAAAAAAATAAACGAATAAAGCAATATGGAAAAAAGTAAAGTTGCTGTCGACATGAAGTTTTAGGCTCTCATAAAGAACTACAAGAACCGGGGACATGCATGACGCATAACAACAGACGCCGCTGACTATTCAACAATGGTATGAAGCCCTAAGACCCTATATCTACAGCACCTGGATCCGCAGGTGGTCGCCCACCCAACTAAAAGCTATGAGGCCCAATGAGGCTCAATGCTATGAGGCCCAAGCTTTTAGCTATGAGGCCCAATGCTGCTTAACTGCAGTGATCTGACGTGAACCGGGAGTAGCCTACCTAGTCAATAGTCAACAAAGATGTTTTAGTGATAGGTTGCAGCCACGTAATTTTCCATGAAGGGCTGGAGCCACATTCTTAAACGTTGGTTGCTCTTTATGGAAGAAGCCAATCCATCCAATTTCTACAAACTACAACGATGTATACAGCAGTAATATTTTCCCCCACAGTCCTGCTAACAGCAAAATTCTGTCTTCAAATAATAGATTACAAACGAAAACGTCAAGTGTGTCGTAAAAAAGGGTTATATGATTGAATCTTTACTTTATTTGTTAAAATGTACACGGCTAGAAACTCAGGATTTGGAATTTAAATAAATCAAATGTACAATTGAGAAAATTGCATCTGTTCTAAAGTGCTGTTGTGCTTTAGTTTAATTCGTAACCAAAAACGAATTTACGAATTAAATTATTCATGAAGCACAACAGCACTTAAACATATGCAATTTTCTCAATTATACATTTGATTATTTAAATTCCAAATCTTAAATTTTTATCCGTGCACATTTTAACATTAGTAAAACTTCAATCATATAACCCTGTTTTTACGTCACACTTGTTTTTATTTGTAATCCGTGTTTTTTGCATCCACTGGCTAACAAACGCTTTGCTTTGTTCCATGAAAGAATGTCCAAACCCAAAGGGTTCAAAGGGTTTTAAGCCTGACGATATTGGCATATTTCGGGACGTGCCCCACCGAAATGTCACAGTAATTTTCTTTTCATTTGCAAAGGTATGAGCGCGCACGCATGCAGTGATTGTTTCTGCCCACTTTGAAACAATTCTGCTCAGCTCTGAAAGCGGGCATCCACGAAATAAATACGCCATTCTATCGTTTCTAGCTGCCACATAACGTAGCTTATCACCATACTTTTTTCGTTTTCATTGTTATAAAACTCAGCCCAGGCTGACAATAAAAACCATTAACCATAAATCAGATACACCATTGCTGTGTCACAATAAATCACTTATTGGTACACTTTTGCAGTTTCTATACTATCCCGTCAGCATTTGTATTGTTATCGTATTGTTATAACTGTCAAAATAACTAATTTATTGCTACACTTATAACAATGAACATTATACTAACACTGTAGCAGCCAACGATTGTTGAACTCCAGGAGAAAAAAAATGGTCGATACCAAGACAAATGACATGAAACAACTAGAATTCATCCATCAACTGAAAAAAAAAAGTATTTAAAGTATGGTGATAAATTAATTATTGGCATACTTTTGCAAGAATGGGCCCTCTACACATGATTTATTGTGATAGTTTTGCTTCATCGGATCTTAATGCCTTGGCTTACGCCTTAACTAAGCCTCGGAGGAACAAAACTATTACAATAAATCACGTATACCGGGACCATTGATGCGAAAGTATGCCAATAATTAATTTATCACCCTACTTTAAAAACTGTAAGGCAGAGATCGGTCATTGCTGGGTCTAGTGGTCGACCGAAACCAAGTTTTTTACTTTCGGCTGAAACCGAAACTACTACCGAAACCAGTTATTTAATTTCGGCCGAAACCGAATTCATTGCCGAAACTGGCAATTCGGTTACCTCTACTGAAACTGGTACATCAGTTTCTGCCGAAACCGAAACCACTACCGAAACCGGAACCAGAACCTAACCTGGACAATATCATATTCAAAAGCAAGGACAAAATAAAAAATCATGAGTGTATGGTTTTTCGCAGACATAGTCTAGATTGGAAGGCACAGTCCGGTTTACCCATTTCCCGCCCTACGCTGAGCAAATCAACATGCGTCCACCAGCCCCCCCCCCCCCCCAAAAAAAAAAGTTTCGGCATTTAAAAAAAAATTGTCAATGTGGAAAGACTTCAAATCTTTCGTTTGCATTTTTTTTTGTTAAAAGTCTTGTTTTACTTAAATAACCATTAATTCGTGTCGGTGAGGAAAGTCCAGATCACTGGAAAGGGCTTCATTCAATAAGTATAAGATTTGCTTGAAAGCGTAAACAGAAATAAAAGCATAAATTACGTCTAGTGCAACGAAGCCATAAATATGTTTGAATTTGGATTGAAAAAAAAATGTTTTTATTATTGATTAGCGTGGGCATGGCAGATGAAAGCAGGATCTGTGATGGCGCCCCTTGAGCATTCCTAGGATGTAGCTTAGTTAGTCTACGGAAACTTGCTACTGCTGGGAGGTGGAACTTGGTTTCGGCTTCACCGAAACTGCAGCATAGGATTCGGCCGAAACCGAAACCGTAACCGAAACAAGTCAAACCAGTTTCGGCCGAAACCGAAACTGAGCTATAACTTCATGGCCGAAACCAGAACCGAAACCGAAACCAACAATTTGCCAGTTTCGGTGCCGAAACCAAAACCGAAATTCGGTCGACCTCTAGCTGGGTCACGCACCCGACTTCGCATCTAGTTTTTCTTGGGCTAACGGGCGCTCCGCGATGCAACGACTTAAAGCTGTAGCGATGTATGCCAGGTCTACGGGTCTGTGCGGTTATCCTGTGCTCTGCGTGTTCTCCATACTGTCTTCTTCGTGTTCCTATTGCCCTTGCTTCATCCAGTTGGTAGTATGGTGGAGGTGAGAGTGAATGAGTGTTGGCTCTGTATGAAATATGGGAGAACGAGTGACCGCTGCGGGTGGATTAGTACTGTGGGTTTTGATCGTGTTCTGGCTTATTGGCAATTTGTTCTGTGGTTCTGTTAGTTCTCTGTCGTTTTATATACCTGTACTTTAGCGTGCGGCCTTGGGCTAGTGCTCATCAGCAATAAATTTCAATTTTAATAACCACTACGTAGTTTGGTTTCAATCTATATACGTTTAGCTGAGACACAGATTCTTTTTTTTTACCAATCAACAATCGACTATTCAGACGAAAGTTTGAAATCCATAGTACGTGCGAAATGTTAGTTTAAATTTACACTAAACGTTTCCTCAAAGTGCGGGTGAATAATTGTCGGCTCACCAGCATTGTTAGCATTTCTTTAGGTGGGTGCAGTAGTTTTTTTCAGAAACAGAGGCATCCCAAGAAGAACAGTAACAGCAATAACAAGTGAACAGTTTTCAAATTTACGTGTGGCTCTCTACTTGTACTCTTCCACAGAATTGTATAGTTTTTGGTATACCTTCCATACTTAACTACGATTTGGCCACGTTTGGCGAAAAGTATTGAATAGGAACGGAGATATTAACATTTTTAGTTGTGCTAGTTTTGCTGGAGTGAGGACTTCAATCATATAAATATTCGGCTATCATCGAGTATGATACTGAGCTAATGGTCGCCCCACTGTAATTGCTAACAGTAATGTCTTGTCAGTCGTTGAACTCATCTTAATTCCGAATATCAATAAAAAAAAATTAGAAGAAGCTTTAAAACCTCTTCTCGACATCTATCCGATTGTGCTCTTGCAACAATAACCACCAGCCATCTTGCCTTGATCCGGCTTTTGTCTTACCAGTATTCCAAGAATTGTCGGCATTCTAAGAATCTCAACGCATGCGCGGCCTCTTTACGACCAGTTGAATGGCATCATTTTATTGGGTGACCAAATTGCCGAGCTCTTAAACTTTATTGTCCGATTAATAGGGCCATAATATTTAATTAAGACCCCCTCGAGGTTTTCACTCGTTTGTTCTCAATTCATATTATTAATACTATAGAAAATTTGCACCAACTCTATTTTATCACCATTTTGGTTTTAAAAAAATATAAACAAAGCAGGGTTATAATGATAATAAGAATGCTGCAAATTATTATTTATACGAGTTAAGATCTATATTGCTAAGAAAATTTGTTTTAGTTTGGCAATGCTGCCAACCAGAAAATTCGTCTTATATCGCGAAGCTTTATCATAAAACGACGGAATATAAAAGTTTGGTGTTTTAATGGCTAAAACTTAAAGCTTCAGTTGCCGTTGTGTTTAAAATAACCTTTAACCATCATAAAAATAAGTAATTACTACGGTTTCTAATACAAAACGTGATCTGGCGTAAAGAAAAAAAAGAAAAACAAATCGATATGTCCGATTGCCGGGTGGGCTACATCCAGCGAAGCGAACCTTGGTGAAAAAAAAAATCCAACGAAAATAATCCAGATAAAGAAAAACCAGAGTAAATAGAACCCAAAGAACAAAATCTAAAGGAATAAAAATCCATAATAAAAAAAACAACATATTTTTATATTATTATTTGCTAGTTTTTATTTAGCCTTCATTTTTGGAGCTTGATGTACCTAATCAAGTTCCTATACACTAGCAAGCGATGTCGGCATGGTATGACTCCGCATTACCCAAGACACAGCCACCTACAGTAAAGGCCGTATCATCTTTGCCTTCCACAATGCTCCTCTAGAATGCGAAAGATGTGCCTACGCGACAAGTTTGTCAAGTGGCGTCATCGGTTGGCAGAATTTGGCACCCTCGTCGGTTAATTTGAAATTTCGCTGCTTGGTGTAGAGATGGCAGCACCTAGTAAACTTGGGCTTATATCAATTGTTGATTTTAGTTGCCTTTTTTGGTCTGATACGATACAGCCTTTAATGTAGGTGGTTTTTCCAAGACCGCTTTTCCTAAATAAATTAGACTGCGATGCGCCGACTCTGACGTCAGTTGTGTTCTTTGTTGCGTCATGTATTTGTTATCTCTAATATCAACATGGCTGTCGTTGTCGAGTCGATGAATAGACATTACTCTGGACCACGAATGGACGCAATTCTGGACCACCTGGACTAACAAACTAGTGAATACTTATTATGAAACGTAAGTGGGACTACTCCGAACGTAAAAATTGTATTCGAGTGTATTATGCTACAATTGGCAATGTGGAATTTACGTTAGGATCAACATTTATCCCCGCCGATGATTTCCCCAATATTCTGCACGCCGTTGCTCATGAAAAGTAATTTCGGCACGCTGCCGCTGCCCGCCGCCGTTAATTTTTCGGCGCGCCACGCCACTAGATAGTTTTGCATTTTAATTCAAATTTCAGTTTTAATTTTTTAACGAGTTTTTCACGATCTGAGGAACCTTAAAAACAAAAAAGGTAAGAAAGATTAAAATCCTTGCCGGGCCGGACCAGAAGGGCACCTTATATTTTTTTTTCGTAAACAGTTCCGATAGGCGGGTTGTTATTGTCAGTTCCGTGCAAGAAATACATAAACTGGTTATGCAAAAAATCGCAACATTATTATTGTCATAGACGAAAGACAAAGCTCTCTATTGGGTGGTTCCGATAGGCGGGTTGTTATTGTCAGTTTCGTGTGGTTTTGTTGTTATTGTCAGTTAGGTTAGGTTAAGTAAGTTTGGGGTCATGCATTTCATACTGAGGTAGTTAACTGGTTGGGGTTTGGCATTTCATCTGGGGCAGTTAATTGGTTATGTTATGTTAATGATGATTTAACGAGTTTCCTCAATTTGGGACCAATTTATAGTACCTTCCGTGAAAATTAAAGGTAGGTTTTTTTCTCTTTTTTCGTATTTCGGGCCATGGCCATGGGAAGAGACGGGCTCTCGTCCGATTTTTTTTAATGGACTAAGAATTACCTGCTGAGTAATAACGCACCGTTTGGCCGTGGTGAAGGTCCAAAGTTAGCACCACGCTGCGCCAGAAGGCATGAAACTGGGCGAAAGTCCGGCAAGTGAAACGCCATACCCCAACCACTTCATTAACTCAAGTGAAAACCGAAGCCGGTTCCTAACCTAACCGACAATAACAAGAAAACCACACGAAACTGACAATAACAACCCACCTATCTGAACTGTTTTCGGGAAAAAAATATCAGCTGAGAACACGGGAAGAAAACGGCCTCTCGTCCGTCAGCGCAAAGAGTGCGGCTTTCAATAATTTCTTATACGGGATGGAAAGCCAATGGGCTCGAGATTGGTTTAATAAATACGGATGCAAACCTGTTTACGTTGCCTTTTGGACTTATATGTCAGACTGCCTCAGCGGGGAATCGAACCCGGGACCTTTGAAATCAAAGGCCAAGATCCTACCGCTGAGGCCGTGTCAGTATGGCTCAGCGGTATGATCTTGGCCTTTGATTTCAAAGGTCCTGGGTTCGATTCCCCGCTGAGGCAGTCTGACATATAAGTCCAAAAGGCAACGTAAGTAGGTTTGCATCCATATTTATTAAATCAATAATTTCTGACGGCAAAACGAAACTTTTGCCCCAAAAATTGTATACGATAATGTTGTTCAGTTGATCATTTTACGTCATTCTAGCTCAACGAGAGATCAATCGGTGAGGAGCTCTTATTCTTCCCATAAGCCGCGTAAAGTAAATAATCGATTATACAATAATTACCTGATTAGCAGGAGCTACATAACTACACGAATTGCCAATACGCAGAGAATCCAGGACAGCCTTCCCGTGAACCGTAAAGTAGCCGCCATTTTTTTTTCAGTGATTTAGCCATAAACTGTTCAATAAGAACGCTTACATTTTGCTGGTACGTCTTCTAATCGAAATCATGAAAAATCGACTAATATTTCAGTCACTTCCGGCCATACGATAAGGGTGATAGGCATGACCCGACTCTATTTCTCCCTGACTGTAGTTAAAAAAGTAAGAAAGATTAAAATCCTTGAAATGGCAAAACTAAACTCAAAACAAGCAAATGTGCTGAAGTACTTACTCGTCATATAGTGTGCTAGCTATTTTTCACATTCGTGCAATGAGATTGGAGGTGTTAATGTTTTACACTTTTAACAATCTCCTGCTACAGCTCAACCACCAGCCCTCAGTCGGTTTGCATGCATAGCATTCCCATCAAAGACCATAGCCTTAAGTTACATTTATTTCTAACACCAATAAAAATTCTAAACATTGTGATCATTCTGACTGCCACAGGACCTCGTCACAAAATATGTGAAGAACAGCGTTTTTTTGTGGTTGTTGCTGTAGTTGTGTTTTTTTTCGTCCCGCCAAGTAAAACTAGGGTGCCGGTAACAGAAACTGCATACTGTTATTTAAACCAAAAAAAATGTAGCATAAATGAGTTTAAACTAATTACCCTTCTTCCCGCCATACAAAAAAATCTTACATTTTTTTCTTTTTTGGGGAGGAGGGGGAGGCTGGTAACTCTCCCCCCCCCCCACCACTGCCGTCCATTGAACATTCGAGCCTTAGTTTGCAAATTTTCAACAACAATATGTGCTATCACATATGCCGTACAAAATCAAGCTCCGTAGATCACAGTTGTGTTCTTGTTCAACTTTAGCTGTTTCCATACTTCCTCGTTAGTGCTACGAAACAAGTTCATCGCACAAACTTCTGAGGCCGCGTTTATGCAACGACTTACTTTTGCATTCTCTCAGCTAGAATTTAAATCGCAATGACAAAGGTGTCATTGCTATGGTAACAACACTACCTGGATTACCTAAATCGTACATTGTTTGAGTAAATCGTTGCAGTCGTTATTATCAGTGGAATAAAATAAAGAATTTCTCCTGACGAACAATTTTCCTAGTCGCTTATGAACCCACATTGTGACTGTTTTCGTTGCGAGCCGGCAGAGATAAAACTGCCACTATGTTGGAATTTCGGATGATTTCTAGATTTTAGTTAAGAGAAAGCAAATGCTGCCTGGTGCTCTATGTCGTTCTTAACCTCTCTTCCCTTCACTCAACTCCTTCGCTTAACAAACACAGCATGAGCAGAGAGAGGACGCATCACTTCTAATGGAGGAATAGTGACGAAAACTTCTGGCACCTTTGTCAGTGCGAACTCCGAACTGTGAGGGGCCACACTGTGCGCGGGAACGATAAACGTCTGACAGCCACCTCAAGCAGTACTGCCGGAAACTCACTGCCAGAATACATACACGTAGAGTGAAACACAACCACGACTGTAAAAAGGGTAACATTTCCGCGGATTTCTTTCTTTGGATTATTTTATTTTAGTTTCACTACACTGCAACGAAGGACAGGACCTTATATTAAAAAATAATGATAAGGTAAAAAAAATACGCAAATAAAAACTTAAACTGGTATTCTTTTCGTGGTTTTTTTTTCCTTTGGAAATTTTTCCTTTAGATTTTAGTTCTTCTGGATTCTCTTTTTCTTGATTTTTCCTGAACCTTTATTCTATTTTTTTCCTTTGGGTATTTTTTTTGCCGTTTCCGAGCAGACCATGAAGTAAATACCGTAAAAGAAAAACATTATTTACATTATTAGTATTATTTACAAGCGTAGTTTACAGCAAATTCAAGTCACTGTTCCAAGGCTGCACCGAAGCAGTAAACTGCACTCCGACTGTCCAAAGTTAAATCTGTAAACAAACTTCCGTTGTAGCAACCCGGGACTGCAATGAAGCCAGTGTGCAGCCCCCAAATGCTACGGTGGCAGTTTATCTATTTATCGTATTACTTAGGGCCACCGTGCACACAGCAGCCAAGCCGCGCGGCCAGTTCGCTGCGGCCAACGAGAATGCTTACGGTGTATGAAGCAACGCTCACTTGGCCGCAGCTGCCAGCCTGTCGCCGCGGCCACTGGCATCTCGGGCGGCGTGCAGGCGGCCACAGAGCGACCATACTTGCTTCAGGTTCATTTTTCACCACGGGATCGAGAATTATCAATGAAAAACGGACGTGGCCGCGCGGCGCGTCTCCGTATTTTTTGGCCGCGACCTGGCCGCTCAGTGCGCTGGCGGCCTTAATTTCTTTTCGTTTGCGCTATAATTATTTAATTCAGCACGAGAAGTAACGGAGTGTAAACCTTCAGCTGTTCAGTTTACTACTTTTTGTGTCTGGTTAATTTGCATACACCTTGATCAGAGACCGATCATTAACCCCAACGATATGTCCGAAAGTTACGTTCTAATGGTAACATTCATTATGTTTAGATTATGTTTATCAGGAGTGGTATGTAGGCCTAGGAGGATCCGTGGGGCCGGATGAAGGAGTTTATCCGGTAATACTTTCGCGTGCTCCATCTCCAATTCCAGCCAATTGTGGAACGACTGGTCGTTTTCAGAGATAACCTACGTTAAAAATATGCTTTATAGGTTTTAACCTAATAAATTGATGTGAAAAAATATCACTCGTGCTAGGATTAGTCCAGGCATGCGACAATTCCACGTGAAACATCGTTGAAACGACCGTGAAGAGCGGAAGTAGATGGATTCTTCAATCTAACGCCGACTGGAGCTGAAAGCGCTTGTTTTTTCTCCTGGCCTCATGCCAATTCTCGCTGCAGGGCTGCAATATTCGCGCTTCTCAACGTTGATTAATAATCTTGTGATTTTGGATCAACTTGCCTGAAGCTGGGAAGCGAAACCGAGGGCCAGCGATGATCGCGACAATTTGTGCAGGGATCTGGGAATTTAGGGGGCCGGCCAATTTCCACTTGAGCTTTAGTTATAACTTTTCGGTATCACTAACATTACGTTTGAGTGAAATTTCATATCCTTTAAAAGTTAGTTTTGTCTTGTAAACCTCTGTAAATTCCATCAAATATCTAAAAATACGGAAAATGGTGTATTCCGGGTCTCCGCCCTGGACCTCACTGAGGAGCTTGCAATACTTCTCTAGAACCCCCTAGCCCAAAAAGGAGGCACAACAACAAGTTTGTACACCAGGACCGGGGAACCCTATCACCGGCCATGGCGAAACCTGCAATTTCTGTCCAAGACGGCTTTGACCAAATGCTGGCATATGAAACGAAACATTATTTGGATACATCCACGTCCGATGTTTCGGCATTTATAAGCGCCTGTATTTACGCATCTGTTACATCGTTTGATTGTATGCGGGTAGCCTTACTTCCCCATGACAATAAGATAAAGTAGCAGGCTTATGACTGAACCGACGGTTTTCCCGTCCTTTCATCTTTGATAGTTGACTGCATCGTTGAGTCAGTGGAGCCAGAATCAATGCTTATAGTAGCATGGCATTCTCACCATGTCCTGAGATGCGTAAAAAACAACGTAACGATTTTAGCATGTAACGTAACACCGTAATCAACTACATCCCCTACCTATATTAGACCAGTGTAGATTGCGCCGGGTACTTAAGGGACTAGACGTAATTTATGTCTGAGGAGGGCTGGAGGAATTGAAAATGGGACCTTCAACTTTCGATGATTTTCACCTCCCAAGACACAGAAAAATACGATCCCTTCCCCCACCTAAGGTCCAAATATACTCTTGATTTCCCACCACCGCAGAAACTTTTCACGATAAGTGCAGATGATTACAATTGGGGGCCACGTTTGGATTGAGATTCATGATTCTTTACTTAAGAATAACTTTCAATGAAAGGGATGCACATTGGCACTACTAAAGCAGTTCGAGTCAGTATTCTCCTCACGCATTGACAAGTGCAACATGAAAAATACCCCATGGTGCAAAACAGTATTTAGAAAATGGTTTTAGAGAATTCACAGGATGACGCTAGAAATAACGTACAAATCTTATGAAACCTTACAGTTGGGGGGGGGGGGGAGAGTCTCGGGGAAGAAGCAATTTTTTTCAGTAATTTTGATGCTGAAAGTTTTATATTTGAGCTCAAAGAATTACTTTTTCCCCCAGTTTGGTCACTTTTTTTTTCGTGACCCCTCCTAGACAGGTCTCAAAATGTATTATCCCTCCCACTTCTCAAGAGGATCCAAAAAATTCGTGACCCATCCCCCAATTCCCCCCACCCCCCCACCGGGAGATAATTAATGACGGCTCTCTAACAACGCTTTTCGATCGGAGATACGGAATTGTTCTTAAATATATGATCTGGATTCTGGAGTGCTCTGTAACTGTTTTTGAGAAACTAAACAGAAAAATTACTCGAAACAGCCCAGTATGATGGGTATAGGTAAGTAGATTTTGTTGTTTGGATGTCAATTAAAAAAAAGGAACAGTGTCATTATGTTGAACGCATTTGGTTTCGTTTCTTACATTGAACACTAAGAACTTGCGCACTACAATACCCTGTAGGAATCTTGGAGTAATACGTCACTTCGTTTGATCGTAACCAAAGCAACACACAGTGGGTGAATGTAATTGTGACGTAATCAACAATTAGTATGGTTTCACGTGGACTACCGGAGTGCAAACTTGGAGCAGGTAGTAAGTATCCACCCAAAACCAGAACTGGTGTACAGAAGCCGCCAAGTTTCCAAAAAGGCTTGGCCTTTGAAAGTAGTGATATCATTCCACCAGGGTTAACCCTATTAGCCAGCAAACTTGTCGCATTGCCCTCTTCTTTACTTTTATTGTCTGACTACTTCCTTAGACTGCTGAAGCATGTTGGGCTTAGAACTGTACAATCCTGTAGCTCTATCAAAGGTCGACCCTGTTTGGAAACTTGGCGGCTTCTCTTATACCAATTTTAGTTCTAGATCGATATCACAACTTTCATAGGACTGTAAACGTACCAAAGGTCACACCGTATTGTCTTTATCTCTTTAACTTTTTTTTCGGTAGGAATTTTGTGTCTATACATTTTTACATTGATAGGTAAACGTATGTATAGTTTGTTCCACATTATGTTTACATAAAACTGACTGGATAACAGCTTGTTTCCTTGCACTAAGAGTGCAAAAACATGTGGATATGACACTTGGAGACTCTACAAATTTACTGTTAGAGTTTACGAATGGAATGTTTACGGGTTTTTTGCACTCGTAGTGGAAGAAAACGTGCCGTCATACAGTCAGTTTTCTGAAAACATAATGTGGAACAAAGTATAGCCATGTACATGTAAAATTCAACAATAACAGTAACAATAACGGATCTACTTGGCGGATCATCTATTTCATGGCGATACACTAACAAGTGTCTAGATTAACCAGCAAACTTGTCGCATTACCAAGACCTACTTCTTAAAAAAAATTTTTACCCTACTTGATTGGACCTTATGATCACTATTTGCATTTGAAGACCTCAAGGGAAGAACGATCAATGCCCATTTTAACGAAAAATGAAGTGGCACTGCCATCATGAGACTATTGCATATCTAAAACGCTCTGTGTCCAGAAACGCTCTATGTCCCCAAAATTGTCATATGAAAATATACTGTAATGGGAAGAAGGATCAATGTCCATAGCATTCAACCGAAAAAGCGATCAATGTCCATACAGATCAACCGAAAAACGATCAATGTCCGTACCGATCAACCGAAGAACGATCATTGTCTTCACTCAACAATACTGAATGTAGCTAAACCGACTACGTCTCAAGCTAAGGAAAATGTAAGTTTGTCCGGTTTTGTATTAATTTATTGGCGGAGCGAGCGACGGACACCAAATTGCAAAAAAATGTTAGTTGGTTGTACATTTTTAGTCTGGGTGGAGGCCAAATGAAATGAAATTTGGTACAACGCTTGATATCCCCAAAAAGTATTGCTGAGCCAAAATTTGCAGTAAATTGAATACTATTATGGGAGAAATAAAAAATTTTCGAATTTGTTTCTAACACTCACCATTGTAAATTTGGAATCGTGAATAGTTAAAGGAATACTAAACCCTCCAACAATGAATTTTTCTATCGATAGTTTAGATACTGGAATTAATGTTAACAGGTATCCGACGTCAATGGGTGTCAGTGTTTAAGCCGTACAAATTTTTAAACTACCTGATTTAAGCAGACGATGCACAAGCTCTGGAGAAAATCCCGTTTGAACCACCACGCGTCGTGACGTCATTACTTTTACGATGCCTTCCACCTGTCTGCGTGACCTGCGTGTGCGCCAGAAACAAAACGGCATCGCCTGGGACTCTCGTAGTGCGGGCATTTCTGGCATCTACACCACGACAGGTCATTGCTGGCGGGATCCCATGGGTCTTCTGGCTTCTTTAGTGTTTTCTTAGCGATCTCGCATCTTTTTGCCTTCAGTTTATCACTTGCAACAGGTTCAAACTGATAAGGCTGCAACGAATTGACAGCGACAGCATTGTTGGTAGCCGTGTTTGTTTACAAGCAGAGAGTGGTTGCGCGCGCTGCACGATGGGAGGGATGCGCTCCCCACTTCCGTTATGGTTTTGACGTCACGCTGCTTCACGAAACCTCCATAGTCGCGAGCTCTCGTGGTGCTACGTTTGGTTGGGTGTCTTAAAAAACGCACATATTTTAATTTATTACGACGTAAGTAAGAAGGCAAGCGACATTTTATAAGTTTTGAAGGGGTTTTTAGGGTCTTAGCTATCATTAAAAAAATTGGAAAAGTGAGGGTTTAGTATTCCTTTAAGGAATTCCGACAAAGCATACACCATGCTGGATGTAGTCAAGTGAACTTTAAATACACGGCAAATTAAATTTTGGTTGCTTCTTTCTAGCTGATAACCTTTTCTGATGTAAATCAATGAAATAATAACATTCAATTGTTGCATTTAACCCCTACATGAAAAAAGGATTCATTAACAACACTCACTAGTTTCATTTGAGAAAAGAAAACTTGGAGAAATTCACTTCTCCAAGTCGGGATGAAATTGGTGTTTACACTATACGATGGGAATTCCGAATATGAAACCTGAAATTGACGTATCAATGCGAAGCGGTATATATAAAACGAAAGTTAAAAGCAGACGGCGTATTTTTACCACAGCACGAAACAATAATATGCCTGCATCTAATACTTTAAAGATTCCTTGTTGCCAAGGTATGTGAAGTGTCGAAACCGAAACCGTGTTGCATGAAGGAATAGGTCTAACTCTCGAAGTAACTGTTGTTAGCTGCTACTCGCGAAACTAAATCGCCAGAGAAAAATTAGGTTTAAACGCTAAAAATTAGGCCGAAAATCTAAAACTAGGCATAAAAGATAACATATTTTTAACCTACAATTGTGATGGGTATTACTTTTAGATTATTATAATAGAGATAGCTGTTGCACTGCGTAGAAGAGTTGTGTGCCTCAACGTTTTCGTTGGTGGGAGTGTCAAGTTTTAGACCAGCGGCAGCATTGGAACCTTTTTTAACTTGATTATTGTTAAAAAGTATCGTTTGGCTTGCAGTTAAATGCGTAATTATTTTTTTAATATATGGACTACACTTTGCTGCACAGCAGTTGCTGTAAACAACGTAACAATAATTATTGGCGGCGGAGGCTCAAACAGCAGTGGCTATGCGCTGTTTTATTTTTAGTCAGTGGCGATGGCGGTAGGCTGTGAAAAAAGGCTACAAATAACTAAACAGAAACTAAATGCTGGAGCAAACGGAAGCCTCTTAAAATAAAAAATATGATACGTGGCTTAGGCCTATACTTTAAAGGGACATCCGGCCTGCCTTATAACATTCCACCTGTCCTATCACAACCACGTGCAGATCGCCATCCGTGCATTAATCAGCGCCAAGGTCGGCTGGGATGGTAGCTACGTTCCTCGCAGTGAGGAACGTAGCTGCTGTCTCGGTTGGCTTTGGGAATAGTACACGAAACAGCATCAAGTTAAAGATTGTGTCTTCACAAACCGGAATGATTCTCATATTTTAACATCATAATTTATAATTTTCTAGGCTAGTGTCTTATAATTTTGCTTCGGTGATCTACTGGAATAATTAATTTTAATTTTTACTGCATTAGTCTTTTAGATTTTCGATCTCATGGTAATTATTAGAAAATTAGTACATCCACACACAGACATGAAACGTCATGATTATTCTAAGTGCGCAAAGGACTGCGAGATGCAGTAAATAAACTTAACAATTATTCAACAGAAAATCTCCTAGACGCCACATTTTAAAACGGATTTTTACCAAGGGTTGACTAACTTTTAGGAAATAGACCTTTGGGGCCGTACTTGATCTGGAGGATCGAGAAAAATGTTGGTGGGAAGAATATCTCTTTTTAAAAAAAAAGCTAAAATGAGAAGTCCAGCAAAGAGCTGCATCATACCAAAAGGCAAAGAGCCAACTTAGCCGAGTGAGTATTGCATCCAGATTTTTTAGGAGCATTGATAAATCATTACAGTAAAAACTAAATATAAGTTTGAAATGAAGATCTGTTCGCTCCACCTACAATAGGCCCAAAGCCTGTTTCTTAATTTGATATAGTGGGATTATATAATGTATAGAAGGCATAGAGCATGCCAAAACATTGCTATTACCATTGTATTAATTCCCCTGATACTTTAAACATTAAATATTGAATAACTCAAAACACAAAAAAATTGACATTGATCGTTTTTCCCTTGGGCTCTTCATTTTGTTTCCTGCTCTTTTTTGTCTTAAGCAGAATTGTCCTTCTCATCGTCGTAGGGCAGATAATCCAACCTGAATTTTGCTCCGTGAAAAAAAACCCAAACCATTATAAAAAAAAAAGGCAGCCTGTCTCTTAGTGAGCCATCTATTTGCAACAACAATGTCTGAAGCGTGTAACACTTCAGCATGTTATATCTACTGTTGGATAACAATACAAACAATGGTTACAACAATAATTTTGCACCAACTCGCCACTTCAGGTCCACGTGCTTCTAGCTGCAACACCATTTTCGAAAAAGGCATTTTCCCCGTACGACTCATTACCTATGTGTCAAAATTTAGATTTGCCAACTTTCCCTAAGCTATAGCCTTTATACCCTATGAGGACTAACATTAAAGCCGTGTCCTTAGCTAGTAGCTAGATAGCAGCAACTAACACAAATGGAGGGCACTTTTTCTCCATAAACTGGATGTGTACGTCACATGAAATCGAGTGTGTTCTGGCTATAATACATGAGTGGCGCAGCTATGACGAGTGCATACATTATTGGCACAACACAAGAGGATTTATGAGATATCCGGTTTATCGCACCGCCGTGTGATTTTCATTGTTGTCCACGAGCTTACAGATTGTAAGCATTCGAAAGCAGTTGATTTATAGTTTATAGGTTATTGCTACGTCACAAAACTCCTTATTCACTGTGCGCGTTCATAACTGACTCTACTCATATCTTTGTTGGCAGACGTTCCATATATTGGAAATAATGCATTCAAGTGAATATATCTCCGGAATTACAGAGCAAGTCGTTGGTAACACGACTGGTCACCAAAGTTGAGTTGCGAAGTAAATATAAATTAAATTAAATTAAAGGGGGTTTCGGTAAAGGCACAGTGTCTAAGTAAATCCTAAAATGAAGACATGTCAAAAAAAGACTTCCACTTATCAACACTGGAGGCACTGACAATGTGTTTCGGCAATCCATTCCACAAACTGACAACTCTATGTGAAAAAATGCCCTTCCTTGAGAGATTTGGGCAGCAGTTTGAGGCTGTAACCACGAGTAATATTAGTGTGTGCAAGGGTGACGAAGGTGTTAGATGAGAGAGTATCGTAGCCATGGAGAATCTTGAAAACAAGAAGCAGGTCACCCCTGTCAAAGTGAGTACTGGTGGAAGTAAGACCAAGGCATGCCAGCCTTTTGTGGTAGGGAAGAGCAGAAAGGCAGACAGAATGTTTGGTGAAATACCGAATGGTGCGTTCGAGAAGTTGAAAAAATTTAAAACTTCTTATAAAATGGTCTCCTTGCTTGGATGCAGTATTCAAGATGGGGTCTTACATAGTATGTGATAATTAGTTTTAACATGGAAAGACTATCTGAAGTGAGTTACTTGAATATAAAATTATCTGTACTTGTAGCTTTAGAAGCAGCAGCAAGGGCCTTGCAATGAAATTTTAAGTGAGAATCAATGATGATTCCAAGGTCACATATTTCGGTAACAGATTGGAGAATTGCAGAACCGAGGGAGTATTTGTAATTAGGATTATTGTGGCCAAAGTGCAGGACCAAAGAACAGCAAAAGCAAAGGACCACGGCGAAATGAAGGAGCTACATTTTCAAGAGCTACATTTAATTTCACGAATTTGAATAATTGCATTATTAATATTACCAAGTAGGTTGGTAGAGTTTATTTCCAATGAATGTTTCAGAAAGTGAGCTGACATAATGAAATCGAGTGGGTTCTAGCAGTAATGCCGTCGTCATGGCTATGCCACTCGTGTTTTGAATCCCACTCGATTTCATGCAATATTCTATCTTATCTAGGGTGGATTCTGAACAATGTTTTTCGCGCCCTTATATTGTCTTATACATATACTTTTAAGAATTATGAATAAATGAGAATTTGTAGGGTTTACCGATTTAGTCTACACCATTATGAAGTTAATATTTTGTCTACCAGGCAGCCTTGTTATTAAAGGTTAAAAAATTGCGAAGGTCATGAGATAATCTCTTACAAAATAATACAAATAATTTTACTTCTCTCGGGCTGTAACTGGTCCAAAGCCTGCATCCCAGCTATGTCAACTTCGAGTTTCCAGTCTACCAACTGGACCACTACCAACTGGCCCGCTTCGAGGCTTTAAGCCGTCTGTTATTCGAGCTTTGAAGTTAGTTTTTTGTGTTTTGTCATCACCTTCACACAGATCATCATCACTAGCACCCTCAATTTTTCTCCAACGTCATTGTAGTAAGGCGACAGTGGCACAATCTCGTGATGTCTTTCGTCTTTGCCCGACTGACAATTCCAAGGATGACAAGGGCGCTTCAGCTGGAGGGTTCTTTCTGCCGACGTGCCGTGAATAGCGGTTCCTTTCCCATTCTCTTTGTTGTTTGTGCAAACTCACTGGAATCCAATGATCTGGGGAATGACTTTGATTTTATTTTCGCCAAATCCTTGCTATAAAAATACGTTCTTGACTCTCTCTCTCTCTCGTTTGCCTTTCGGCCTAATGACGTACCATCTTTGTAGACGAGGAGATGCGTGCATTAAATTCGGAATACAAAAACTATTTTCCAACGGAGGAATCTATTTCGAATCCTTATTGAATATGATACACAAGACGTGGATGCCGTCGTGTGCAGTCAATACGGAGAATGAGATGTAAGCAAAACCAAAAAAGAAAAAAATTGTATGGATTTTAAGACACAATAAAGTGTTGTTGACAACCGTCTTGGAACTTAACAAATGCGCGGAAACTGATCCAGCGCGATTGAAGTATAGAATAGATTGCTTTTGACTTCTTCCAGACAAACCGGTTGCGCAGTGCAACCAGGCACTTACAAACAGATCCGATAGAGCTGGTTCAGACCGCCACGACAAACAAGCGACAAAAATAGCCAGCACGACCGGCAAACGAATAACCAACGACGACCAATCAACCCTGCAGAATGAGTAGAGCTGGAACGCTTACTTTTCAAACGTAGTCTGTGTGGCGTTGGGCCTAAACGACCCATCATACTGTGCTTCAATATTTTATTTAGGAATTATGCTAACACTGAATACATCTTAATTTTTTAGCCGTTCTCTGCAATTATCTCGTTGCAGAGATGTTCGTGAAAGCAAAGAACTTTAATGAAGCTTCTAGGTGTTTTCTGCCTCCATCTTGCATTTTGCCGACCATTATCGGATCTGTCATCGGATTGTCAGGTATTGGTCGGTCGGTCGGTGACGCCAGTCCGCTTACCAAAAATATGAAATCTTGCGATATCTACAATTGATGATGAACAACTGCGAACGACTGTCAGAGGGGTTGGTTTTCATAGCGACAGTTGGTCGAAACGCGACGGTCGGAGATCGCACAGCGGTGTGAATGGCTATTAGTATAGCGACGATATTGGACAATAGGTCAACATCAATAATTCGAAATGCCATTCATTGCCTAGCGACTAATCCGCTAGTGGGCATCTTTTTTTTAACTCTGGAGGTGGCTGCCACATTGTCAAGGTGGAGCTGCTGCATTGTCTCACGTCCAGGCTGGCTAGGCAGTTCATGGCACACCAGTCTCAGCGATTACTTTTGTTAAATGTAGAGTAATTCATTCTAGAGTACGTGGTGTTAATAATTCCCTCCTTATTGACAAAACAACGTTATCTTGTGTCGTTTCGCTTGGCACGTAAATAAGGCCACCCAGATACCAACCGAGCATCAACACCTTAATGCCCAATTCCTTACAGTGCAAAATATAAATTAAGGTCGTAAAGAAAAGAAAAAATATTCCACTTGCTGAAATTGCAGCAACTGCAACAAATCCAAAAAATCGTGGATTTTTAACCTTAGGAAAGCCGCAGTCTCAGCAGTGGCTTGATAAAGACGCCATTATTTTTACTTCCATGATGTCCACCCGAGGATTAGTCGCTAGGCAACGCATACTTCTGTATTCACGATGGCGGGAATAGCGCCCGACTCAATGTTTTTCTGTACTACAAAAATGCATCCACTTAACGGGGAATTTTGTAAAGTCGTGACTTGCATGTAATAATAGCTCAGTCAGTAAATTAGTGGATATTTGCATCTTCGAAGAAAGTTATGATGCTAATTTAATTGTAGGCACTGGTAAATTGTTATGGTCAATACACTAGATACAATTTAAAAGGTGGAGTGACTCATGAGATATGGTTAAACAGAGCAACTGAATCAGTTAAAGAGTTCTTCATTCCGGGTTCTTTATACATTCCTAGTTTTAAGCCAAGTGTGGCTAATTGAACCCCGTCATTTTAAGAATGATGTGTCTTCTTATTAGCTACATTCCAAGAACAGTTATGAAAACGGCTAACCCCTTGAAGCTATGGATATCTGCCCTAACGTGGTGTTAAGCAACCATGTACATGCGTAGACATTTCACCCTTTTTTTTCTCGAAACTAGACCCAAGGGCAAACAAGCGGCTACAGCGACTACCTAGTCGCATCTGGTCTTCTGTACAGTTGTGCTACTACCAATGGTGAGGCACTCACCTGTATCACGCATTGCAACAGCTATCCCTATTATATAATCTAAAACCAGTAACCGTCAGAATTGCCGGTTAAAAATATGTTAGCTTTTAAACTTATTTTAGATTTTAGGCGTATTTGTCAACTTTTATAGGCCTAATTCTTACCTGTAACTTTAATTTCTTAAATAGCAGCTAACGGAGATTTGAATTGTATAGTAATCTTATTCATTTTTGCAACACGGTGCACCTTCGGGCACACAGTTACAGTTTTAAAACGTAACGCGCAACGTAGCGTAGTAGGGACGTGACGGGAGAGACGCAATGGAGAAAAGCCAACAGTGACTCGTAGCAACTTGACGTTGCCGTGGTAACGTGATTGTAGGCCTAATTTTCATTTTTTAAGTCTAATTTTTTTAACTGGTGGTCTTAATTTCGTAAGTAGCAGATAGGCCTAATGGAGAATCTGGTTCGACGGTAAGCCCATTCATTCATGCAACAAGGCAACGAGACTATTTTTAAACGAAGCTAAAATGCTTTTGTTTTTACGGCTGCGCGTTATTCTTAGGATTTTAATTCGACGATGAAATGTTATTATTTAATTTAGTTACGTCGAGGAAGTGTATTAGCTATAAGGAAGTGACGATGTTTTAAATTGTCATGGTAATTAACTAATTTTTGACACTGAATATAACGTTGTAAGCCGTGGTCGTCAATATCTGGTACCGTTGCGAAGTTGAAAAAAGCGACGGAGGGACGGACGGACAAAGTCGTTGCAATAGTCAGAAGACTAAAAATGGACTAAAAAAATGTGAAATAAACTTCGTCGCTATATGCTTTCCTTGCTTGCGTGTGAAACCATTTCATAACGTCTGCGTAAATAGCATTTAACAAAACATCCCAAAAAAAGAGTGACTTCATAATTATGTGGTTGAAATATCTACACATTTACATTGCGGTTAAATGCACACATTTTACTGGCGAAGATATCCATAACGTAAAGGATTAACCACTCACAACGTAAGCTGACATGGAAGGAAATAGATTGAACATGGAACCATGGACATCCGTTCGTTCTTTAAGCCCAAAGCTTTTAATCAGTTTAAAATAAACAGTTTTTTCAATCAAGTTCGTAAAATTTCGTTGGGTGTCAACTACTTTCTCAACGTCTTTGGTGCAGTGAGAGGAAGTAATTTGCAAGTGTCGCAGTGTATGCGGAATGGTGTTTATTTCGATACCACGGTGTTGCACCATAGATTAAAAAGTTAATTAGATATTGCATCTTACCTCTTGCAAGACTACACGTTGCCCTGGTGGTTCTGCAATATCTCGTTTACTTTCTCATCTCTGGTGTCGCGTTACAGGGATGCAAGATCAATCCACTGTAATTGTTACGGAAAATATCCGAACGAATTCGTATTAATCTCTTTATTACTCAACGTACATTTTCTCCAAAAACGAAACATTAAAATCAAACATTTTACATTAAAACTTCGTACACGAGGCAACTTTTTTTTATCATTTCAGTTTGTTAACTACTTTTTCTACTTGCCGTGAAAAAATCCATTACCCAATTTATTAGCATTCTCCTTCGCCAATGCTGTTTCTACTAGAGATAAAACGAGTTCTTCCGGTCCACTAGCGTCGAGGCGGAGCAGCAGAGCTCACCTTTTCTTCTCTAGCCGCCACGCTGTTCACTTCGTTGGGACGCTGTGCTTACCATCCGCTTCTAGCATTAGCCTCCGCAACGTCCGCCTCTGCTTCGTGATGCCGCAAGCAAAGGGGACGCAAGGGATATCCTCCCCCCCTTCCTCGCCATCCGGCCTCGCCGGTCCTGGCTGCTTGTCTGGGGCCTCTGCCTCCATCCTCCGCACGCTGCCATCCCTCGGAACGACCGTTCCTTGTTTTTGGCCGACTACTTCGCGTCTGCGTTGCGTTTCGGCAATGGGTGACTCTGTTCAGCCCAGCGCCGATCCTCATCCTCAGTCCTCCTACCCGGGGGCTGCCTCCGCACAGCATTCCTTGGGGATGGGCTGCCTCATTGCCTTCCATCGGCTTTCACCTACAAAAAAAAAAAAAGTTCCTCATCCGTGGCTCCCCACTGCGCATTGCTTCTGCGCAGCCCTTTTTGGTTGAGCCGTTTCACCACTTACTGTCGGATTGCTCCTTCCTTCCCTCCAGCATTGAGTGCTGTTGTTCCTTAAAGGGGTATGGTATCCCTCCACATCTTCACCACCTGCGCTTCCTGCTGAGCAGCCCTCTTTCTGATATATATTCTGACGATGCAGTCCGCTCGTCTTTCCCCGACTTTCGTACTATGCAGCTGTGCTATACGCTGCTCCTCAACTGATCCAATCCTTGTGTCCATCCTCCAGCATACCTCCATCCTCTTCACGGATCCACCGGTCCTTGGAACCAGCCACTTTCACTATCCACTCCCGGTTGACGCTTCGCTCCCGGTTTCCTCTGCTCCACCCTTAGGAGCAGATAGACAGAGGTCCGGTCCATCCTCAGACTAGGATGCTTTTAATTCCACCACCGATTGGGTGTTTTCCCGTCCGTCGATTCTCTCCATTTTCTTCTCGTCCGCCGGTCCTTCCGCCGGTCCTCCGGACCAGCGATCCTCGTCCTCTCTGCGATAACCCTCATCCGCTTCTGCAGGATATCTTCCAGGTTTCTACCGGTTTAGGTTCCGCTCCGGCCATACCTTCTACAGTCTTTGGATCCGCAGGCCGGAGGGCCACTCCGTCCTCCCCTAGGATCAGGATAATTCCTCCTGCCAAAGTGACACATCGTCGGTCCGGACGCATCCCTACTCACTGATCCTCTGCTGTTCGACAACCACTCAATCCGCCGTCCGCTATCTTCCCGGCGTTAATGTCCTCATTTCCTTCTGAAACAACCCGCAGCGTTTTCGTAGAGACTGATCCGCCTCGGGTCGTATCCTGTACATCTCGCAGGCACCATCCTCTTGTCATTCATCCTCTTCATTAGCTAGTCCTTCGATCCTCGGACGCACGCTCCGCCATCCTCCTCTGTCCTTGCCATCACCATCCTTCGCTGTTCCTCTTGAATCGTCGGCCAGCCTTCGCCTACCTTTCATCCACCAAAGCTTCGATTCCTAAGCAACGACGATCCTCCAACTCTCCTGCGGACGGAGATCGCCATTCTATTTATCTCCATGTCCCATCCCGGCCCTCCACATCCTACTGCCCCTGGTCCTCTACCAGTTCCACCCACATTTATACCTCCAGGAAAAGGACATAAGCTCTTTAAGATAGGCCTGTACGAATCAGTCTACAGTTCCCCAAGCCCTACTCCTGGGCTCTTGGATGCGTTCCTCACAGGACGGTTTTCACACTCCTATCTTTACCCCTCGCTCCCCTACTCGGGGGAGGACGGGGGGCGCTTGCTCCCATTCAGAACAACAACGTCACGATCCTCACCACCCTTCCTTTCCCTTACTAGACCTTTGTCTGTAAGGCAGGGGCAGGATAGGACGCTGCCCACCACATTAGGTAATCTATTTTCTTCTTCCCTCATAG
This sequence comes from Lithobius niger, assembly GCA_023313725.1. NCBI lineage: Eukaryota > Metazoa > Arthropoda > Chilopoda > Lithobiomorpha > Lithobiidae > Lithobius > Lithobius niger. The sequence goes on along the minus strand of JAHWFP010143209.1, from coordinate 54,594 downwards.
CCAGGCTGTCCGCCTTTTTCCAGCTTCACACCATGCGCTGCGTCCGACCCCATCCTCGGTAACGCCGTCCTTATGCCTCATGCTACAGGGATCCCGGGGGATGTCTCCTTATCCTGCACTCATCATTCCGCATCCCCTCCAGTCCCACCGGTTGCAGATACTGTTGCAGCCGCGTCCGCCGCACTACCTTCTTCTTTCTGAGCCGTCCTAATACCTAGGGACACTGCTGCTACGTCCCCGATCCCTTGCAGTCAATCTTCTCCAGTACGGAACCTACCTTCTCCTGCCAACAGATTCTCTCGTGCCAAAGAACGATACATTTGTTTAGAAGCTTCGACTTAAAACTCAGAAGGTTGCTGCCAAGTTAGCATCCTCTGCAGGACCGTAACTTACTCCTTGGGATTTGTGCTCGCGTTCATCTCATCCTTCGGTAACTAGACATTCCACCACTCAGCGGACCAGTGAAGCACTCACTCCGTCGTCAGTACATTCCCTCATGGACTCCTCACTCCAAACCTTTAAACGAAAGGCTCCAGTTTGATTATATGACAGTTTGGCTTGCCTCCATCCTTAAGCGACACAAGCTTTCCCTTGAGGATGCTGGTCCTTCTGCTGCCTGGACGATCCGCCTCGTCCCATCCTGTCCGCTCAGTTGCCTCCTCAAGTCCCTCCTGAGGATAAGGACTCTGATTTCTGTTACTCACCAAACCGTCCCTCTCGGATCAACCTACCCTGCCGTTCCAAGGATACCCTGATCGTTCCGAGATTCCACTACCAGAACTGCTGCAGACAATCGAGGGGATCGTCCCCGATTGTTTTCTTTACAAGCCATCCTCTTCCTCCAAATTGAACTGGATGCAACCTGGTTTCCACTACTGCTCTCCCTCCTTATGTTTTCCCATAACAATCAACCATCTCCAGTATATGTCTACGTCCATTATATGACGTCTCCCGCTTTCCGCCACCCTCCGCTGCAGCCCTCCGCCTTCTGCATCATCCTACCCCTCGATTCGCTGCTCGGGACGACAAGGGGGGATGACTTGCTCCCTCTGGGCCTGCAGTACTACGTTTCTCATCATATTAGACGTCCAATGTCCTCATCCAATCCCCGCCATTCGGCTGGCAACACGTCAAGCTGATCATTCCTCCCGACAAGCTATCCAGGGCGAACATCCGCATTGCAGCCAACACGCTTTTCGGCGACCTCTGCACAACTGCCTACTATACTACTAGCGGCCCATCCTCCTTGTTCTCTGGCCATTTCACTGAACCTCGTCGACCTACACCTCCCTCCGCTTCCAAGCAGTGTTTCCTAGACCTCTACAATTGAGGGCATGATACCCCTCCGCACCACCACCATCCGTGCATCCTCCTGCACAGCCTCTTTCGGTTCTTCCCTCCTAAGTCAATCACCGCGGGTGCTCCTGCTGGGCACTCCCCACGTTTCTGTACTATACACTGCTATTCGATGGTTGGTCGACGTCCTCCGCTTCTCCATTTACTGCTTCCCGATCTTCGCCCCTCCACAAGGGACTCATACAGCGACCTCGTCCGTTCCTCTCATAAGGATCCTCTCCGCCCTATCCAGGTTCATCAAGTCCTTCCTCCAGTCGTCCGGAAAGACCGTCCTCTTCTGGGTCCTCCACTCGGGAGCAGGGACGTTTCTATCATCCGACTCTACCTTCGCTACAACTTTACGGGTGGCTACTATCATCCATCTCCTCCACTCACCAGGCACTCTTGAAGACGAGGCCTCTCGCTTTGCCTCCAGGGCCGTGCGGTCCTCCACCAAAATAAAAAAAAAAAAGTTTATGACAACCACTGGAAACGGTGGTTTCCTTGATGTATTGATTACCAGGTCCATCCGATCGATGCACCCTTACACGAACTCCTCAGTTTCCTGACCTCCTTCTTTAACGAAGGTTTACGGGGATCCTCCATCCTGGTCTATAGGTCGGCATTGAATGCCGTCTTTCAAGCCGCCGGATACACCACTCTCCTCACCGACTATAAGATCTCTTCCCTAATCCACTCGTTCCCACTGGATCGCCCATGTGTCACCAAGACGTTTCCCGACTGGGGCCTTTCCGTCGTCCTAGCAGCCCTGATGACTCTTCCTTCTAAACCTTAGCCTCCGCACGCCTCAGCCGTCTCACTACGGAAACTGTATCCCTGCTAGCTCCGGCTGCTTGCCTCCGCTGCAGCGGACTACAAGCCCTATCCGCCAAGGAGCATGATTGTTTTCCCCCACTGACTTTTTAAGGGGGGGGGGGGGACCCTCACCCCCGGCACTTCCTTCGGAACACAGACCCAGGATCCTACTGAACGGACGCATCCTTTCATAATACCATGTCTATCCAGTATCCTCGGGGGGGGGGGGGGGGGATCGAGGAAGAACTCTTTATCCGGTGCGAGCCGTCCGTTTTCTTTCTGAGAGCCTCCCGTTCTATCGGACGGGGCCATCCTCACCTCAACTTTTTCAATAGCGAGACTGGGCTCACTTCCGCTCGAATGATTCGTTCCCGGCGCCATCCTACCATCCTCGCTTTCCATTACCTCCGGGATAGGTCCTATCATTCCGACGGCTTGTACCACGTTGGGCCCTTGTTGCAGCCCACCGAGTATCTTAACCATTGGATACACTGCAATCCACTTCGTGTTACAGGGGCCGGTTGCTAGCTTAGGGGATTCCGGTCAAATGTCGCCCACCGCCATGACGAAATCTATGGGAATGCTAATAAATTGGGTAATGGATTTATTCACGGCAAGTAGAAACATCAAAATTCCAGGCTACCCTGGTTAATTTTTGTTTCTATTGCCTATTGAAAATATACATTACCCGGCTTCCCGCCCTCCTCCCCTCTCGTTGCCATTTGGGCAGGATAGAGGTGTCGAAAGGTGAGCTCTGCTGCTCCGCCTCGACTAATATACGATGGAGGCTACGCACTGGAGCTGCGCAGTAGCTAGCAGACCGGAAGAACTAGTTTTATCTCTAGTAGAAACAGCATTGGAGAAGGAGAATGCTAATAAATTGGGTAATGTATTTTTTCAACAGGCAATAGAAACAAAAATTAACCAGGGTAGCCTGGAATTTTGATATTTTTATGCGTTATGAAATGCGTTAAAGTTAGTGTGGTATGTAATTTTTGCGTTTCCTAAATTTCCTCATAACGTATTTAACAGATGCGTCATGAATCAAGCAAAGCAATAAGTAATTCAGAAACGACACTTCTTTTAGCAGCTCTGCGATGATTATTCGTGGAAAATAAAGCGTACCTACCGAATCTTCCTTTTATCAGTTCCTGGTAATGCACAGTATATTGTTAAGAAAAGCGCTACAAATTAAAATTGACCTCCCTGAGCGTTATCTTTTCCTAAAAAGGCGAACTTCAATTTCCAGCACAATTCTGCCGGGAATGGTACACAGGGACGCTGGAGGGATTTAAAACAGAAACTTGCTGACTTGTTAGAGTGTCAAGAAAATCTATTATGCTGTTTGTCAATGGTTTTTGTCCTAAGGAAAAGTTCGTATAAATAAAATACTCTAATAGTGAAAATAAATTCATAATCCTATTTTCTATTCTTTCAAATTCGCATTGGCCTGCTCTCCACCCCCTCTCTTTCCTCCCTTCTTCAATCCCCTCTTCTGCCACCCACCTCCCATCACACAATTAATTCATTGACAGACCATAATCCCTTAAATTTAAATAATTTTTCCAGGAGTTAAAATTCTTCTATTTTCTACTAATACTATTTTCTTATTTATGCATACATTTTTTAAGCGGGATGGGAGGGTGGGGGGCTTGGAGAAATACAGAGAATGACATTCTCTTCAATGATCAAACGATACCCAATATGAGTTTAATTTTTTTTTATATTTGTGGTAAATCCTAACTTTAACGTTTTTTTTTAAGAGGGAGCGGATGCTTGAGAGGGGTGGGTTGGGGAGGGGGTTTGATCATAACTTTACTGTTCGTTTTGTGTAGTTTTATTTATTTATTTTCATAGGGTTTTAATATGAATTAAAGTAATATTCTAGCGTTTTAACTTTTTTAAGTTCATTCCGTTTGTAAAAATAGTTTATAGTTTAGATAAGCGTTCGTTGGAGAAGGACGTAACTTAAGTATTAAATTTTCGAGTGCCAGTTAAAATCATGAAATTATTTAGGATGAAAAATTATTGTGTTTAAAGGAAAAGCTTTAAGTTAATATTTTAAACCATTACATAATGGCCAACGTAAAATTAAGACTTCCGCTTTGGTAATGCTAACTAACGTGACATATTGCGTGAAATATCTTTTTTTTAACACTCCCATCATTGGTTATGTGGGTGTACGTATGAAGTTAAATGTATCATATCAAAAACCAAAAGTGGTAAAAGGGGCCGCCAAGTTCCGCATGGTTCGGCCCTTCAAAGGAGTGATATCAACACACCAAAACATTTGCCAATTTAATCGCACCGCTTAATAGTTCGAAGGTTAAATGAAAACTAGAACATTGCTACTTTCGGTAGCAATGTTCAAGTTTTCATTTAACGTCCGCAGTATTATTCGGTGCGATTAAGTTGGCGAATGTTTTGGTGTGTTGATATCACTCCTTTGAAGGGCCGAACCATTCGGAACTTGGCGGCCCCTTTTACCAGTTTTGGTTTTTGATATGATATCATTCCTTTTTTTTAAATTGTGTATTGGCTCAACTCCAATACTGTGCAGATGTGTACTATAAAGTGCCACGTCAACAAGAAATTGGTTTTCAACAATTTGCTACTACCTTTTGCCTATAGGCCGAACCATTCTCAATTTAGTCACCTCTTTATGGGTTTTCGTTTGATTTTAATTTTGTTGTAATTCGTATTACAATATTTAGTTAGTTTTGGTGTGTTGATATCACTCCTCTGAATGGCCGAACCACTTTCAACTTAGAGGCCTCTTTACCAGTTTTTGGCTTTGTTATTACAGTTGGTTTATTTTTCTTAAATTGGATGTTTATACAATTTCTTTGCGACGTTGTTTAGATTTATCGTGATGCACTATGGTAAAATCCACCCACATTAGTCAGTGGAGAGAGAGTTAGCGACGCGATAGAATCTCTTCACGCCTGTGTTGAAATTGGTTACGACGGTAGGCTTAACGTAGTACGTGTTTTCCCAGCATCAACCAAAACGTTTTAGGGATGAAACGCTCTCAGAAACTATTCAGGTAAAGTATTTGGCCATACATAATTTTCATGAAACACAAAAAAATAGTCGATTAGCATTTTTCAGCAGATCGGAAACTTTGACAGCCACTTGTCTTCCAAACGGAAGTAGTTCCAAGATGGCGGCGATACCAACAACAGCGCAAGCGATGGCTTCTGCAGGTGCCTTTCGATTTCCCAAAAGCAAACTGTAATAAATGTATACAACCAACCGCGCCAATATGATCAAAGAAATCTATTCGTGGATTTGTAAAAGAAACACGATTGCTGGGCGGCGTGTCCGAAGCTGCTTTCTATCGTTGCAGAACAGTGTTCAAAGTAAGTGTTGGGTGTTTGACTGCGCCACGCTAACGAAATCCGAACAATGCGTACGCTTCATAGTTCATACCATTCTGTGGAGGAGGGAAAAATATCAGCGAAGAGTTAACGTAATGCTGACATGCAGGCTTGGCTGCAATAATGCTGTTCATATTACGATGTTGTTGAACCGTTAACTGTGTGCATTGAAGGTGCAAAAACACGGTACGATCACAACCGTTATTCAATCGACAGCCTTGCTGCGGTGCACGGACACACGTACGTAAAAATGCGACGAATTTACGCTTTCAGGAATTCGTAAAACGTTCATGATTTTGGTCGAAATGACGACATTGCAACTGTTGAAAATTGACACGTGCGGTAAACAAATACGATTCTTACCAAATTTCTCACGGACGACAATGAGACGAATCACTTCGGATTTGCAGTTTACTTTCCGTAAACGTCAGCGTCACAGCTTGGCTAAACTGGCCTGGCCATTGAACGAGACGATAGGCTATTGTTTTAAAGGTGTGGGGGGGGGGGGGGGGGGGCATTAATTATTGAAGGAAACGTGTGTTAATGCTGGCCACACGAAATCAGTGTTTGAACAGGCTTGCCTGTGAAAAGCTTCGGAAAGTTTGACAACTTTGGCTTGCAAGCGCCACGTAAGGATTGAAGTAAGACATTCGTTACAGTTTGTTTCCCCCCACCCCCCACCCCACCTATATACCCCACCTGCTTCTAACGCTCCTCAAAACGGTCCTCAAATACGGCCCTTTCAGGAACATTTTTGAAAGAAAGAAATCATTCCTGTTTAATAAAATTTCGTAATGCAGAAATAACACACACTATTAAACATTAAACAATGAGTGTATTAACAATAAAGACATGCTATAGTGTAACACTGCCTAAAAAATGTGAAATTATTAGCATTAAAAATAATCGCGTGAATGAACTGTTATGATATTTCTGCATCATTGTTTGATTTGGAGCTCGCGGATGAATACAGACAGATCAGTGGTAAGCAGGCTTTGGTCGCATCGCTAACACTTTCTCGACTGACTAATATGGGTGGATTTTACCATAGTGTGTGTCTAGGCACGTACGTCAGTATCCACGTTCTCATTGTCCGAACTTTGATCGTCCAATGAGAGACGATGGGGACAATACTAACAATGGTTATAACAATATTTTCGTACTTACGCGCCCTCCCACGCCATCCCTGATACGCCCCAATTTCATAGATGGAAGCCTCCCCGTTATCTCGGTATCGATGAATAATCACCCTATAGGATTTAACATGGGGATGAGCGAATTATCTAGCTAGCTGTAGCTAGCTAACACATTTACAACGTTATTGAGGGTCAGATTTTGCAATGAAAGCAGCTTATCTGGCATTCCTACACCAGTTAATTTTTGTCAGGTGGGTCATTGCTCTCGGTTTCAAAACAGTTTAAGCTTTTGTACCGCGTTATTATTTTCCGCCAAGTACCTGAAATGTGCCCAACTATGCCTCAAGATGTAAGACACTGATGCTATGGCGCCGCGCTACAATGGTTTACAACCTCGACAATTGAACTGATGTGATGTTTGTTGTGATGATTGTTTTCTAACCTGGCGCGACACACTAGATCCCAGCCCCCCGTTTGTGTTAAATGAAAAGTGGAAGAAAACAAACAAATGTAATAAATTTACTGAAACAAATTAAAAAACATAACAGATAAAAAAACAAAAACATTCAACAATTCACGTTACTCACAACATTGCAACCGCTGCTTTACAAACGTTTAAATACGTTGAAATACAAACCTGTCCTATTCATGATCTTATCACTTATCCAAGTGGTGTCTATATTTATAAAAACAGACACAATCTTGTTAAGTTCAATTTTAACGTTCATAGCTATCCTACTAGAAACATGCTAAAATGTCACCAGACCTTGAGTAGAACTACTAGCAGCAAGATGTCTTTGGTTGGTCAAGTATCCACCATCTGGAATGCCATTCCTCCTGACGTAATCCAGAGCCCAAGTGCCCACAGTTTAAAAAAAAAATATTTTAAACACTGCCTTACCAATGCCACATTACTAAACTGAAATTTAACTTCCATTTTTCTCTTTTTCCTTACGTAATTATAACGTTTTATTCTGTATTTTGAATATTTTTTTACATTGTTTAACGTCATTTTTTAGGTGTTTTATGTTTTTTTCTTTTTCTTTGCTTTGCCTAGTTTTATATTTTTTCCCAATTTTCGACATTTACCAGTGTGTGATTAATAATTTATTGTGTAATTTCTTTAATTTTTTAACATTCGCCTGTGTGTGATTGCACTATTGTGCAATTAACTATTATGTATGTATTTTTTTGTTATTATTATCATTTCATTGTAGTCATTTATGCAATTTATTTTTGTATTGGACTCGTAAAAGACGTTGGTCTTCAACCCACTATCAATGTAATTTGTTTTAATTGTGTTTTAAATAAAGCCGTCTTCTTCTTCTTCTTCTTCTTGGTTTCCGTTAAATGACAAAATGGAATAAAGCAACCGAATATAATCAATTAAATGGAGCAATATTTGAAACAACACCACTTCAAGCGTAAAAAAATTCAAGAATTCATATTAATTACAACATTGCAACCGCTTTCAAAATTAAACGTTACTGTTTTCGTTGAGTGTAACATTGCGTTTTAATGAATATTCTACACAAACTTTCTTCTGGCTAAACGGGGAATGTATTCCACTCGCGCTCACTTGCGCTCTACAATGTACTTCTAACTGATAGGTGAGAAACGGGTGAGAAGAAGGATATCGCCCGCTTTCCTCATACTGGAATCCAACACTCTGAAAGCGGGCGATATCCTATATATTTTAGTTTAAAAAAATCTGTTGTTCATGGGCTGTAATTACTATTACTTTCGGTGTCTTTTCTTCCTTTCCCCCTCCCTCATAAAGTTGGCTTGTCATCTTGCCTGACTCTCATTGGCTCCGTAGTCGGCGGCTCTTGGCTTTATTTTCGTTAACCTATAAGCCCAAAAGCGAAAGAACCTTCTCCTGCAGAGGGTTTTTCCCCAGTTTCTATTTCTATTCTCACGTCATACGTTACTGAGCACTACCTGGCGTATCTTTCACCGGAAACCATCAAGCTGACCTGTCTCTTAGTGCAGCGAGGAACGCAGCTTTAGTCTAATGGTTGCCGCACACCAAAATCGACAAAACGTCGTTGCAAGACGAAACGTCGCGAGACATCGCATCTGGTGGAGAGACCACCGTCACACGAAACTAGAAGAAGCTTCGCTTTGTTGTCGTGAGACGCCTAAAGACGTCTCGCGACAACGTGGCATCCGGTGTGTGGCGCTCAGCTCATTGCTATGGTTTTGGAGACGACTGCAGCATAGTGAGACAGGTTTCGACAAAATGTCCTGTCGTGAGACGTTTTGTCGATTTTGGTGTGCGGCCACCCAAAGTTGGCCTTGATATGCAAGTAAGAGCTGCGTACTGAAAGCTCCTATGGGCGAGTTGTAGTTGGAAATAAGGATTTCACAGAAAATTTAAATTTTAAACTATCATTTTGACAAGGTGGCACGATCAATAATTTTCCAACTAACTGAAAACAAAATTATTACGTTTTGCCGACTGATTGATGACTGGCTAAACATTGGGGAAAGTGTGACACCTGAAACCCCACTAAGCCCAGTTCAAGGAAGTAAGCCAGAAGGATGGTTGAATTCAGGGTATATTTCCAGGGCCACGCGATCTGTCCTTAAGAGATGTTGTCAGTGATTCAAGGATGCTCTAGGCTGGGCTATAGTAAAGAGGCCTACTTCAGGAAGAGTTGTTGCTGGTTAGGGAACTAGCTCCCAGAGTGAAGCTTAAGGAGGCTGCAGGGCCTTTTATAGCCAGAGTTGCAGCCAGCACCGACCACAGGTACTTCCTGTAGCATATCCTTATATCCCATGAGCCCTCTCTGCTAGCAGCCATCCCTGATGGCAGGCAAGGCCTGAACTACCTTGACCACGGACGTACAGGGACGGGACAACACGTCAGAGTACATAGCATAACTGGAATACATTATCAATGGTAAGAAATGCACATAGTATACAGGGTGTTCGGAAATTGGTGTCAAATATTTTGAGGGTCCGCTGTGTGATCAAAGATAAGAAGAAAAAGTCCTATAAACATGGGTCCGGAAATGCACCAGTCTTTAGTTACAGCCCCGCCCCCATGTTTGGGGTAAACAGTTCTTAAATACCTCGTAATGATTCACCGTTTCCATTCCAAACTCAGGATATGTGCCATATCATACCTGGTATTTCAGTACTTCATAATACAGTATTGGGTCGCACAACTTATCAGAGAGGTAATTTTCTTATGGGGGGGGGGATCAAACGTGGGAGAAGAGAGGAGTAACTGCTTTGGTAGAAGCAGCAAGATTAACACAATACCACCTACCCCAAAATTTTTTTATGCTCCACACAGTTCAGCAAACCAAAAATAAAAAAAAATTAAAAAATAAAAAAAAATTTTGGGTTAGGTGGTATTGTGTTAATCTTGCTGCTTCTACGTGATGTTGACATTAAGCCACTGTACACGGCGGTTGCCGATCTTTCGAACTGCTTTGGTCTTGTACTTTAATGAAACAAATTGTACATACCAGAAAAAACACATCGTATCGCACAAACAAACAAATAAGCAACCAAATTCAAATGTGTGGGTTGAGTACAGTAATGTTGTTCTCGCCGCTTCGGCCAATGAAACAAGTGATCATCCGAATTCTAAGGATTCCCCCACTTTTACGTTTTAAGCTTCTTTGCTTGAAGAGTAGAAAACAAACACATTAAATCCCTCACTTTTAATGGCGAGGATACCCGATTGATAATGTTTGGTGCTCTCCACAGAGATGTACGTACAGTAGTTGTTTTTTTTTTTGGAGGGGGGGGGGGCACAAACTTGGAAAACGATGTAACCTACTTGGTCTTTACACGTAATGAAAGAAAGTACAGTACTACTTTCGATTGTTTTCAATCACACGATGTGTTTTTTCTACAATTAGTTTCATTAAAGTACAAGACCAAAGCAGTTACTCCTCTCTTCCCCCACGTTTGATCCCCCCACCATAGGAAAATTACCTCTCCCTCTGATAAGATGTGCGACCCAATACTGTATTATGAAGTACTGAAATACCAGGTATGATATGGCACATATCCTGAGTTTGGAATGGAAACGGTGAATCATTACGAGGTATTTAAGAACTGTTTACCCCAAACATGGGGGCGGGGCTGTAACTAAAGACTGGTGCATTTCCGGACCCATGTTTATAGGACTTTTTCTTCTTATCTTTGATCACACAGCGGACCCTCAAAATATTTGACACCAATTTCCGAACACCCTGTATAATATGGAGCCATAGTATCAAGGTAAGAAAGCCCACTAAGGTCCTAGCTTAAGATAGAACCGTAAACATGGGAAGCAGTGGAAACTGTCATCACCCCCCCCCCCTTCTTCCCTTACTCCCCTCCCCCTTAAAATCGTCCCTGAAGGTACACATTGTCGGCATTTCACGTAAAGAGAAAAACAAACGGATAATGGCTGTGCCCTAGCCTTGGCCAAATTGTATTGTTAAATCAAGAAGTCTTGTTGGTGCAGATGTTTTATCATTTGATTTCATTAATTACGTTTTTGTTTTAAATTCGTTAGATTGTGTTCGGTTGAGAGAGCTCTCTGCTGAGACGGCTACGGTGCGTTTACCATAATCCCGTTTGCCATAATCCGGTTTGACGACCGATTTTATGGCAATCGTCCCAGGTCTTCTGCATTTTCCCGTTTGCTCGAAATTATACTCTTCACCTCTTCTGTTGGATTTCCCGTTTGCCATAATTTCCCGTTTGCCATAATCCCGTTTGCTATACGACGGATTTGACGACGTCGTCCTAAAACCCATTTTCAAGTAAGAATGTTCGTAGCCATCCAAAACTCTTCATGGATTGTTCACTCCGGGTGCCCAGTTTCCGCGCCATCTGTTGACAAAAGTAGTTACCGTTTGTCATTTCAATTAAAATGCGCATCTATGTTATTTGGACGTATTAGAACTTAACTTAAAAAAAAATTTCGATGTTAATTTGAATTTTTTTTTCTAACTTTTGCAAAAACTTTTTTTCTAAGAATAAAAATAGTGTAGTCATGATACCACACATGAAACTTCTACTTATACATGGGGCAACATTATGCACTGAACGAAAGTGGACAATTTTCTGAATTTTCTAGCATTTCCAGACATAGAACCAACATTTATGGATCCCAATGTTGAATTTTTGATTCAGAAAAGTGGTAAGCAACCTATGTTGTGAAAGTTTAATTTTAGCATTTTTTAAGGGGGGGGGGGGGAGGACAAAATTTTCCTTTACGGGCAAGCCCACGCAAAAGTTCAATCTGTCCCAACCCCCAAGCCAAAAAAAAAATTACTGCGATTAAACTTTGGTAAGGAAACGCGTTTTTTTTGGGCCCACATGAATTAAGTATATGTGCTCATTAATTATCCATAATTTTTTCTTTTAATGACAAACAGTGACGAGTTTTGTCAACTGATGGCGCAGAAATTTGGCACTAGAAGTGAATGATCCATACGTAGTTTTGAATGTTAAGTACATTCTTTCAGATTTCTATTTGAAATGAGACTTGATATCCGATTTATGACAAACGGGATTATGGCTACTGCGCTAAGATATTCAGGGCTGCCGGGATGATGGCAAAGAGATTAAGGCAAATGAGATTACAGCAAACGGGATTACAGCAAACGGGCGGAAGCCGCTGAGACAACTTTCAGCTGCTGTAGACAGGATAGCGTTGATCGTTCATAGTAATCGTGCCATTACGGTAATTTTTGTTTCTGTATTTTTAACTAATTTCTCCCGAAAGAACAAAAAAGACCAATTTAATTGAAATATGATGTGTCGATATTGCTAAGCCATATTTGCAGTTTGAGTAGAAATTAATTCGTTAAATACAAGAAGGCGTTTTGGAGCAAGCCGTTCGTTTTAACAATTCCATTCAATCAAGAATGGGGTGGGGAGATGTAGATACGATTTTTAGTATAAATGGTGACTAAGTAACCTCCCCTAACAGTATTGGTTCCGGGCTCGTTTCATGCTGGTTACAATTATTATAAACTAGCTGATCCACCCGACTCCGTTCTAGTGAAGTAAATGAGGTAATCTCCATAAATTTCAACATTCGTCAAAATTCCATTCATTTCCTACCTATAAAATGTTAATTATACAGGCTTGCCTATAGGTTAATTCAAACGCCAACTGCATTACTAATCCGTCATAACATTGCACGAAGCTTCCAACGTTTCTTGCAAATCAATGTTGCCAGTTGCTGGCGTATTTATGTAGAGCGATGTTTTCAAAGCACTTTTAAAATTTGTAAAAGTAAAAAAAAATACAATAAATTTTACAACCAAAGTAATAAGTTCCATTCAAGTATCTGTGTTGAAACATTACGAAACGGCCAAGGCCTGCTCATAAATTACCTATTTCTGAAGCAACATTATTTCCTAAAGTCCCAATTATTTCAGAACGGACATGCTTCAACCGGAAATGAAAGTACCATCGATCGCTGCTTGTGTTGCGTCTGAAGGTCGACTAGAGCGTTAAGCCTAACTCGATAATAACGAAAGATCTTTTAGATTATTAGATCGACCACTAGCGGAACAACGAATTACGGCAATGCACTTAGAATCGCTTAACAATCCGGGTGACTGTTATTAAAATAAGGTAAAAGATAAGCACACTTCCGGAATAACTAACTAACCTTTTTGAACGTTTTCAAAACCCAACTTCCGCCTATTAAACGGCTGCATGGTTTCTCTAGAGAGCAATCTTTAGGGATCACTGGTTGATAACTGTTGCATGATAACCGAATTCGTTCCGACTTTTGTTGGATGAATGCCCATGCGATTTTTTCTTCTATTTTTGAATTTATCTTTTTAGTAATTAATTCGTGATTAATATCTATTATTTCTGCGATTGTATTGATAACCCTAATTTCGTTTAAGTTTATGGTCGGCAAATGCGTTTGGTTAAATCAAATCAACCTTTGTCTTCTTCACCAAATTTAATTTCAATTTTAAAATGGAAAATTGCGGTTAGTGTTTAAAACTGATTATGTTATGTTAAAGTGAGATAGGGCTGTAATGCAGATTAAATTAATTAGGGGTTTGTAAAGCAAGATTGGTCAAAGTTCCACAGCGTTAATTTGATTTTCTTTTTCCTTTTCCTTTTTAATTTTTTTTTTTTTGTAAGTCAATTATTCCTCATCTCCATTATAACGTTTTTAAAGTTGGGCACGTGTTCAGAAATTTGGACAGGAATATGATACAATTTATACAATATTTTAATAGAAAATACAGTATGATCAGGATCATAGGTACGAGGAGCGATACACACTATCAAGAGTGGCATAAAATTAATTTCTACAAGTTCATTCTGCCCCATTTTCCGTAACTCCTTCTGAAAGCCTTAAAAATTATGCTGTGTACGTTTTTACCTATTGTTATTATTTTGAAACTAGAATCCTGCCCACCTAAAGAGAGGTGAATTTAGATATACCTACGAAGCTCTGTTCCCACGCCTGTTGTCTTTCTCCATTCCAGTTTTCCACTCCCTCATAAGCCTCCCCAGACGTAATGTATACAGGGTATAAAAAAAGGTCGTGTCAATACTTCGGTGACTAATTCCTTGGGTCAAACTAACAACATATAAACATCTTATTTTTTAGTCATCGCATGAATTAATACCCAAATTCCCAATCTCTTCCCCAATCCACCCCACGCCCACTATCCGGCGATTGTTAACACAAATCAGAATACGAATGAGTAATTGAAGACGGTGAACAAACTGTTAAAAATAGTCAAAGTCAGACTAAAGGAAAAATCTATATAAATAATATGCTTAGGTTGGGCAAGCAAATTCATCAAAGGGTTTAAAGGGTTTAACGAGCGTTACCCACTCCTGGTTATCTGCCCGAAGCCCTAAGGCCCTATGTCTGCAAATTCATCATTATTATACACTACAATGAAAGAGGGTGTATAATGAAAGAGGGCGAGCGACCGACAATGTCAAACAAACAGATGTGGCCTATAACAATCGACATATTGCATTAATAAAGCTAGCTCTTAAGAGCCGACTTGGAAGAGTTTCAAAGTTGGTTGACTAACAATCACTGCATGCACGACCGTTGATGCGTTTATTGCGCTTGGTATCAGAACGAAGAAACGGGCAATTGAGCGTCCTCTATTAAAAAAAGACATTTACTTCCATAACAAAACAAATCACCATGGGTTAAAATGGAGGGCGAACAGGGATGGGGATATTCAGACCACTCAATAGGGGAATCCGGGTCGGGTACGGGGGAGGCGGTGCGGGACGGGAAAGGAGTTACGGGGGGGGGGGGGGGGAGCATGAGGGAAAATTAGACCATACAACTGGGTAGGCCGCAGGGAAGTTCGGAGGAGGAATTAGGGGGCAGTCGCCATCCTTTTCATTCCATACTGCCCACCTTAGTATTTCGCTCAGGTATGCGGGAACCGGCTAGTATCTCTAGTACAGCTAGTATCTCTTATTACCCAAACATTTCTCCTGGAGGGGAAGCAACCATTGTTCAAAAGTTAAGTTAGTAGATGTTAATTTACGCCTGACAATAAATATCATAATGGTTTTAATCCCGTCAACTGATGCACGGCAGAAACTAAGAAAGAAAAACATCGTGAAATAAGAAAAATCCGATAACACTACTACTGTATCTAAAGGAATCACTCAACAATACGTACAAACGTGCAACCATCCAGTTACTGCACGTTTGTGCGTATTGTTAAGTGATTCCTTTATAGTCTAGGAGAAGAATCTGAAAATGTAACGAGTGGAGGTATTTTTTTAGTAGAAGCAGAAACTATTTTTTTTCTGAACCAGAAGCATCTGAATAAAAAAGATATAAACGTTACCAAATTTTCATTGCAATTTTAAGGCCGGAAATGAGCCGCCATTTTGGGAAAAATTGCGCTGGTAATAGTTTTTTTTTTAATTTGTAATATCTCGGCTTCTATCAAGCCGTTTTTCTTTTTCTTTACACCAAATTAAAGGACTTGAAACGTACTATCTTTTATTACTAAATAATTATTTCGATATTTTTAATAGTTTACTCACAGAATTACTGGAAAGACAAAAAAATGCGTTTGTTTACCATATAATTTCGCTTTAAACGTCAATAACCCACTAACGCTTAGATTAACCTCTTTACCATCCGGTAAATTATATGTAGCACACAGTATTACCTTTAATTTGGCATATTATATATAACATCTAATTTGGTCTCATAGAAGTGGAGTAATGGTAAAAAAAAATGTTTGTGAAACACAGTATTTCTTACAAAAAAATAGGATGGGGGAGTTTATTGCCAGTTAATACAAATGGACTTTCATTGCTTATACATCCACATGCAGCGGTGCAAAGTAGCTTGGACTGTTTACATTTGCAGCAGTAGGTCATACTACAGCCTGTAGAACAACGGCACGAAATGATATTAAGGCATGCTGTCGGTATAGGATCTAAAGTCATTAATATAGGCCGTAGCATGTCGCAGTCCAACCGCCAACCCATTTCTTCTGGATCTGGCAATTCAATTTCCCGACAAGTAGCCTGAGTCCATACAAGTGCCTGATAATGAGCACGTTTTAAATGCAAAGTTAATGAATCGTTTGTTGGCGGTAAATTTTCAGGAACACGACACTTCGAAAAAAGCAGTACACGAGCCGTATCCGCATACTCTGTTTTACTTAGCACTCCGTACATTACACAAATGAATTTGGTTTGAATGAGGTAGAGTCACTACCGGTGAGTGCATGGAACGCAAGTGATGAGCGTTCTGATCCTTGAGGGAGTTTTTCGAAGACATCTCTTATGGGAATATATTTGCGTTTCTGGGCTGTGCCTGTCATCATCCATAAAAAGCAACATTGCATTCTACGGAAATGAGCTGTCAGTAATAAGAGAATATCTGTATCTCTAGCCATTACAACTACAGTTTATGAACAACACAAGCTTTACTTTACTTTATTTTCAGAGCTTATAGAACTACAAAATCATTCGCTCTAATCTAAAACTTTACCTAACCTACTTAAAACCTAATCCGAACAAACAGCACAACCTGTACCTCCTGCTCAACCTTAACTGGCCACACACTCCAAAATGGAACCAAAGGAAGCATGGGGAACGAAGGAGGGGGAACGAACAAGAAATATTAGAGTAGACACCTTACAAAAGCCAATCGTCCTGCGCAGAGAACGAACACCATCTGCAGTATGCGGAGTGACACTAAGGGCCATGACCAGACAGGTCAACCCCATCAATATGAACAAACCGCCGCTGCGCCACCCAGGAAGGGCACTCTAAGAGCAAGTGACGCACGGACTCCTTGCCACCATCACATGCACAAACCGGAGGCCGCACCCACCCAAGCCGGAACAGGTCAGCCCGAAGCGGGACATGCCCGGTGCGTAATCTGTAGCTCACACTTGCCTCTTTACGGGAGAGGCTATTGAGGGGTCTGGGACAGACAACGGAGGGGTGTAACCCAAACAAACTGCGGCCAGCCAACCCGGAGGACCACTCAGCCGCCCACTCTCTCACAAAAATCCCCCTGACAACCAGGCGCTGATCTCTTGGTCCCAGAACGAAAGTAACCCTGTTAGCATCCTCATTGGATCCCCGTCTGGTGAGGGCATCCCAAAGTACCTGGCGTGGCCCTTGACCCAGCTGATCAAAGCCAGCCGACCACACTGGCCGAGTGTAAAAATCTTCACCCGATTTCTAAGGCTATCCGATGAGTACACTGTAAAGACTGAAAACACTGGCATAGAAACTCCACACCTGCTAGCGAGTCAGACAAAACACAAAACTCAGGCAGGCACAGATCAGACCCTATGTCCAGCTCATACTCCAAGTGCAGGCTAGGAATACACACCCCCCCCCTCATGTGATCAACTTTGTTGAAAAACGCGTCATAGTGGATTAGATGACATGATCTGCTGCAGCAGAAGAGCACCAGAGCCAAGGGGCCAGTGGGTTGACCAACACAGGACCCGAGAAACCGTATCCCTCATGCCGGAGGAGGGAGGCCCCAACACCTGCAGCACCAGGCAAGTCACGGCCACCTTGCGACAAGCCACATAATCCGAGAGAATACAGGCCAAAGGGTCAGACTGACCCCTAGCAAGCGCACGTTGGCATATCCTCGTCAAAAGCTCCCTTTCACGGAGATAACAGGGAATTCCAACAATCGCTCCAGCTAGTTTAGCTGATTGTGTTAGCAACATACATTACTTCACTTGACATCAATTACTCCACTTCTATGGGACCAAATTGGGTGTTCTATATACCAAATTAAAGGTAATACTTTGTACTTCAAAACATCTGCAAACGTTAAAACGGATAATCTAAGCATTACTGGGTTATTAATGTTTATAGCGAAGTCAATTACAAAAACTTGAATTTTTTTTGTCTTTCCGTTAAATCTGTGAGTAAACTATTACAAAGATCGAAATAATTATTCAGTAATGAAAGATAGTACGTTTCAAATCCTTTAAATTGGTGTAAAGAAAAAGAAAAACGGCTTTATAGAAACCGAGATATTAAAATTATTATAAAACCTATCAACGCCGTCATTTTTTCCAAGATGGCGGCTCATTTCCGGTCTTTTGCAATGAAAATTTGTTTCTAGCTTCTTCATGTGCTTCTTGTTCAAAAAAAAATTAGTTACCACTTCTACTAAAAAATGCCTTTAACTCCTAAACTAAGGCCTTTTCTGAATTCTTCTCCTAGACTATTAGGTACAGTATTTCTCCCGTGCATCAGTGACGGGATTACAACCATTATGGTATTTTCAGGCCTACATTAACATCGAATAACTGAACTTTTGAACAATGATTGCTCCCCCTCCAGGACAAATGTTTGCGCAATAGAGATAATTATCCTTTAGTCGGACTTTCAATCTTTAACAGTTTGTCCACCATCTTCGGTCACTGCATTCCTATTCTGATTTGTGTTAAGATTCGCCGAGAGTGGGCGTGGGGTGGATTGGGGGAAAAGAGTTAGAATTTGGGTTATTAATTCATGCAATAACTAAAGAATAAGAAGTTTTTGGCCAAATGTTTATAGGAATTATGTTGTTAGTTTGACCGAAGGAATTAGTCACAGAAGTATTGACGCGACCTTTTGTTACACCCTGTATAGTAATCAACTTACTCTGATAAATTTTAGGTTATCATTTGGTATGATCTTTATTTAACAACAAAGGAGCACCACTTACGCTGCGTTAAATTTGTTGTAAGTAATTTGTTGGCAACAGTGGTTCACCAAAGGATAACACGCAACAACGGTCGTGCATGCAATGAATGTTGCACCAGCAACTCTGAAACAATTCTATTCAGAATTGGAAGTCCACATCTACGAAATAAATAAGTCTTTCTATCGTATCATGCTGCCAATTTCGAAGTTTTCGAAATTACCATCATATTGTTTGGTTTAAAACTAAGCTTTAAGTCAAACCAGAATCTTTCATTGTGTTCAAAGGGTTCAAAGGGTTTTAGCGAGTGTTAACCGCTTCCGCTTTCATCTTGTCTATCATCAAAATCAACCAAGACAAAACAGATAACAGATAAGAGATTTTAATAAAAGCGTAAGGGCCCAAAGCCAAAACCTTTTGCCAGCCAGCAATGGCATATTCCGCGTGGCCAGGCATAGTTTGCACGCCAGCAATGGTAAAAGACGTGCACAATGTAGTCAAGTTCGTATCCGATTGTTATTGGATTGCATCCTGGGAGGTATGTACACAGTACCTATGAGGCACACGCTTCTGGGTGAAGCTTCTTTTTCCAATACGTGACAGAAGACGAGGAAGTAATGTGATTAGGAAGAAGGTTCGATGGGTAGATAACACGAATTGAAAAAAAAATTTTGTGGGTATCACAGTGAATATTTAGGAGAGTGAGTTTACAGCGCTTTTCCACGAGTTTGGTGAACTTTAGATTGTGAGAAGAAATAGGAAGAAGGGATGGAATATTTCTGATTATTGAATTAAAAGGTTTTCATCAAATTTCCTCGGTCGAAACGACTTTATAGGGTAGGGAGATTCATCTTCTGCAAGCGAGCCTCTTACGGTAGGGATGATAAATCAGACATTTAGTTATTTTTTTTGTATTTTAAAAAAATAATATCAGTAGAGTTTTTTGAGATATGGCCTCCAGACTTGGATGCAATACTCAAGGTGGGGCGAATGAAAACTTTATACAGTGCAGCAAAGAGAACACAATTAAGAAAATTAAAAGATTGAAAAATATACTTTGCTGTAGAGATTGCTTTTTGTGCAGATGAAACACATTGTTCGTTAAAGTTAAGAGTGTCGTCAACCAAAATGCCAAGGTATTTAATAAGATTTTTTAGAGTCGATAAAATTACGGTTAGAGAAATAAGAGTTGTACTTGATTTTAAACCAAAATGGAGAACAGCACTGTTATAGACATCAACTTTAGTTAAGGTCAGATTGAATGAGCAAACGATAAGTAACGGATTGAAGAATTTGGTAGATTTTCGATTCGTAATCAACAAGTAAACAATAAAAAATGGCTTAAACATAGATACTTAAATATAATAAAGAGCTTAAACATAGAGACTTAAATATAATAAATGTATGTGTCAAATATCACTGGAGCTGCGATTAGCCCAACTATCCGCAAGCAGCAGCGTTTTGGAGTTTTGTTTCTCAATCAAAGGTCGACTAGTATTGGTTGCAGATGGAGTTTCCTGCCTCCCGGCTCTGCACCAGTTCTCGCACATGCTGGGAAGTCAGTGTCTCTTAGCAATGCTTTGATAAAATACGATTTCGGAAATGTTAAATCAACTGCTGTGGAACCAGGAAGCTAACTCCACAGCTTCTTTCCGAGACGACTTTGTAACATGCAGCGGATTACAAAGCGATAATCCCACGATAGTCCAACGTGGATAATTCCATGCATTTCTAAGCTCTTGGTAATATTAACACGGTGTGTTAGCGTATGAGGGAAATAGCGTCCAACATGGCTAATTTTTTCCTCCATAAATGCAGCCACCTTAAAAGGAAATTTTAAAAGGTTTGGATTTGATGTCAAGAAGGCTGCGTAAGCAAATCGGTGTATGCGTAATATGCATATTTCTCTCTGTCCGATTATTTCTGCTCCTATCTCTGTTCCCACCCAAGCCTCCCCAAAACGCAATGTTTTAACATAACCAACTCATTCTGATTAATCAAAGCTAAACATTTGGCATGATAATTAACTACAATAGGGAACATATTACGGGTTGTTAAAATTTTTAAAGCACAATGGAGTGTCCAGGCTGCAACTATCGCTTCATATTCCATTCCTTGTCACAAAGTCGTCTGGAAGAGAAGCTGTGAGTTTCGATTTCTGGCTCCAAACCATGCTGTTGATTCAACATCTCGGAATCTTATTTCACCAAAGAAACAATAGAGGCATCAACTTTCTGGCATGCGCGTCAACTGGCGTTGAGCTAGTAGGCGAGGCACACGATTTCTACTCCAGTTGGTCTTGGTTCGAAAAAGCTATCTCCTTCCCAGATTTAAGGTCGTTTCAACGCCTTCGTACGCAGAATTGCTGGATGCCTGGACTTAGCGTTGCAGCAGTGACATTTTCCCCACTTGTTCATTAGGTTAAAAACACTCTATCGTCCATTAGGATCTGTCTCTCTTATGCCACTCCTGGTAAAAGTTAGTGAGTCAGAATATTTACGTTGCGAGTCAGAAAATTTACGTTTCGATATCGTAGCATAACGGCGCCCGTATACCACGTAACCGTCCAATGTCACGGAAAAGCTTTTTAAGGTTAAAGAAACGAAATTAGCTGTAAATATCTATATCTGGACACACGCTAGTGTGTCGCGCCAAGTCAGACAACAGACATCACAACAAACATCACATCAATTCAATTATCGAGGTTGTAGACCATTATAGCGCGACGTCATAGCGTCAGTGTCTTATATCTTGAAGCATAGTTGGGTACATTTCAGGTACTTGGGGAAAAATAATAATGCGGTACAAAAGCTTAAATTGTGTTGAAATCGAGAGCAATGACCCACATGACAAAAATTAACTCGTGTAGGAATCCCAGCTAAGCTGCTTTCAATGCAAAATCTGACCCTCAATAACGTTGAAAATGTGTTACTAGTTACTAGCTAACTAGCTAGTCCACTCATCCCCATGTCATCGATACCGAGATGACGGGAAGCTATGTAATTGATGAATGGGTGCAGTACAACACGAACTGCGTACCTTTTATGGTTTAAAGCCTGGGGGCGTAACGGGGATGGCGTGGGAGGGCGCGTAAGTACGAAACTATTGTTATAACCATTGTTAGTATTGTCGGCATCTTCTCTGATTGGATGGCCAAAGTTCCGAAAATGACAACGTGTAAACCGACGTGCGTGCCTAGACACACACTAGTGTATCACGATAAATCTAAACAATGTTGCCAAAATAATTGTATTCACGTCCAATTCACGAAAAATAAACCAACTGTAAAAACAAAGCAAAATAAACAAAGCCAAAAACTGGTAAAGAGGCCACCAAGTTGAGAGTGGTTCGGCCCTTCAAAGGTGTGATAGCAACACACCAAAACTAACTAAATAAAACAAATTACAACAATATTAAAACCAAACCAAAAAACTATAAAAAGGTGACTAAGTTGAGAATGGTTCGGGCCTATAGGCAAAAGGTAGTAGCAAAGTGTTGAAAACCAATTTCTTGTTGACGTGGCATTTTATTTACAAATATGCGCGGTAGTGGAGTTGAGTAAATACACAATTAAAAAAAAAAGGAGCGATATCATATAAAAAACCAAAACTGGTAAAAGGGGCCACCAAGTTCCGAATGGTTCGGCCCTTCAAATGAGTGATATCAACACACCAGAACATTCGCCAACTTAATCGCACCGAATAATATTTTGGACGTAAAATGAAAACTTGAACATTGCTACCGAAAGAAGCAATGTTCTAGTTTCCATTTAACCTTCGTACTATTAAGCGGTGCGATTAACTTGGCGAATGTTTTGGTGTGTTGATATCACTCCTTTGAAGGGCCGAACCATTCGGAACTTGGCGACCCCTTTTACCAGTTTTGGTTTTTGATGTGATATTTAATACGCTTAGGTAATTGGGCAAGCAAATTCATCATTATCATTATGCACTACAATGAAAGTAGGGAGAGCGACCGACAAAGTCAAACAAACGATATGGCCTGTAACAATCGACATATTGCTTTAATAATGCTAGCTCTTAGAGCCGACTTGAAGAGTTTCACAGTTGGTTAAGTAACAATCACTGCATGCATGACCGTTGTTGGGTTTATTGGGCTTGGTATCAGAACGGAGAAACATACTCCATCGAAAATAGACATTTACGTGCACAACACAAATCAGCAGGGGTTCAAAGGGAGGGGGAGCAGGAATGGGGATATTCAGACCACACAATAGGGGAGTCCGGGACCCACTACAGTGTTACGCTCAGGTATGCGGGAACCGGCTAGACAGCTAGTGCAGTTAGTCTAACATAATGGTACTTATTTGCTACCGGACAAACAATTTTTTTCTTTTATTACGTAGCACAACAATCTGCCTCACGATAATGAAAGCGATAATTTAGCTGGAGAAATCCAAGCGAGAAACCCAATATCTCTGACATGCCACAATCGACATGAACCATTGATTGATTGATTGATTGATTTATTACGCAGAAAATTGGTCCAGGACCACGCATTCTGCGACTAACTACATATAAGTACAGAGAAAACTATTGAACAAAGAGAAGCACCCCGGGGGGCAACAAAAGTAAGGAACCACCAGAACACAGATCAGAACACACAGACCCCGGGCTTGGTGCAAGGAGTGGGAAATGGAGGAAGGTGAAAAGGTGACAGCGCGAAACCCATACTACAAACGAACCCCAGTATCCTTAACGAAACAAGCTACAGCCGACAGCCTACCAGACACGCGACCATCATTCAGGGACAGAAGACCATCCACAGATTGACCAGCATGGAAGTATCGAGCCAGACCCATCCGCTGAACACGGAAAACCGTACAGTGTAGCAGAAAATGTTCTGGTGTGAGATCCACCCGACACACCGGACACAAAGGAGAGTCCGACCAGCCCATCCCATCGTCACGATGAGCCTCGAGAAGGGAGTGCCCAGTGCGCAAACGCGAGAGAGCCCTAGCAGTCGGCACCGGGAATCTATCAAGGACCGTTGAACGACTGCAAACAGGATGAATGCGGAAGAGATCGCGTCCCGCCGTTGACGCGCATCACTCAGTGGTCCACAGGTCCATGCACCACCCAGTGAGCACTGGGCGCCTCGACCGGACAGACAGTGAACACAGAGAGAGCCTACATCACTATCAAATGCTCACGCCTTCGCCAGGCCATCCGCGAGAACATTCCCATGCAAGCCTGCATGGCTGCGAACCCAACGCAAAAACACCTGGCCACGACGCTCCGCTGCCCACAACTTCCTACTTATGGAGTATACAACCGGGTATCGTAGGTCAAGAGCAGGCACAGCTCGCCGGACAGTCTCAATTGCTGGCTCTGAGTCAGTGTAGATAACAAAAGCAGGGAGAGCAAGATCCAAAGCGACATCCAGTGCCACAAAAATTGCGCAAAGTTCGCAAACAGTGCTGGAGGGCACTGCATCCAGCGTGAAACTTTGAAAAACCTTCAAGGACGGGACAACTACTCCTACACCACTATCCCAGGTGTCACGACGAAAAGACGCGTCGCAGAATACCTCGCAGAACTCAGCACCATCTAACCGCTGCACACCGAACACAGACACCAGAGCCGGACACCATACCCAAGGACAAAAAGGACGAGCAATAGCCACATCCATAGGGTGACAAGAAGATAAACGATGGAGGAGAGACGCCCCGTAACGAAGAGACCCCAACGTGGCACGAGCCACAGGCCCAAGGGTGCAATAATCGCCAACTATACGACCAACTGGGTCGTACTTGCCACGACTAACATTGCGCACGCACAAAACCAAAAGCAGCTCAGCAGCCCGAATGTGAAGTGGAGGTTCACAGCTTTCAACCCAGAGAGCTGGAACAGGAGTAGAGACCAGACAGCCCGTTACCAGGCGGAGACAAACATTCACCACCACTTGTAGGGAGCGCACATGCCGCTGGTATGATGACAGGAAAGGCAGGTGGTAATCCAAAGACGAACGAATAAATGTCCTGTAGACCGCCAGAAGTGAACCCCGTGTTACCCCAGGAATCCCAGCAAGCCGCTTTAGGACTGAGGTCCTTGCGCAAACTTTGAGACGCAGCCCACTGGTATGAGATGACCAGTCAAGTCGGTCATCCAACACTACCCCTAAATACTTAACCACTGAATACTGAACCACTACTGCGCCATCTACCACTATCGATGCAGGAACTCTACTCCTCTTCGCACCACGGGAAAACACCATGAGCTCAGTCTTGGCCGGTGCAAGGAGGAGACCCCGCTCAGACAGTCGGGAAGAAATGCGACCTACAGCCATCTGTGCACACTGACAGCACGCTGCAACTTCATCGCCGGCAAACCACAGAGCAACGTCGTCTGCATAGCAGACGACATTCGACGTCTGACTCAGTTCCAGGAGTATGTCATTCACTGCTACAGCAAACAAAGTCGGGCTCAGGCAACTGCCCTGGGGAAGCCCTCGCCCAGACCTGGCCTCCTTTGACCAGAATGCATTGATCTTGGTCACAAACTTGCGCTCACCAAGCAAGGCGGAAATAACACGAACCAGCTTTGGACCAACACCCAGCCTAGACAGGTTATAACAGACCCATTCAACACTGACGGTGTCATAAGCGGCCTTGATATCAAGGAATACAGCTACAACCACCTGACCGTGTGCCCAGGCCTCGTGGATCCCAGACAGCAGATATGCAATGGCATCCTGAGCAGTCCTGTTTGCACGATACCCAAATTGAACGGGAGCTAGACAGTCTTAAATCTCAAGATGCCAGTCCAGACGCCTGATGACCATTCGCTCAAAAACCTTCCTCAGATTTTACAGAAGCGAGATGGGCCTGTAACTAAGTAGATAAGAACGGGGAGCACCGGCCGTACAGAGCGGGACAATCACCGTAAAAAGCCAAGACTCGGGAAGCCCGGCCCCATCTAGAATAGTCTGGAACAGAGACACACAGGTTTCTACAGACTCAGCCGTCAATGACCGCAGCATGCCATACAACACCCCATCTATGCCTGGGGCACTGCTATCCTTGCACTTTGCCAGAGCAGCAGCAAACTCCGACACATCCCACGGGAGATCAGTCACAGACCCACACAGTGACACCTGAGAGAAGGGGGGGAAGGGTGGGGCATAAACGCTCGCAAAGCGAGCGTTAAACGCATCTGCCATCTCCTGACCACGAAGGACAGAATGACAGGAACCATTTTCAGCACCCCCTGTGGGCTGGGGGTAGAATAAGCCCACCGTACCCCTGTGTGTCGTAGAAGGCGACTAAAAGGGAACCCAAGATCACGGTCTGCTAGTGTGCCAAGGGTCTGCATGGCGGAGGGTTTTTGGTCCGTCTTTAACACTAGCAACCTCAACACTACGGTTTGCAAGTGCGCCTACGGTGTGTATGGCGGGCAGGTTTAACACCCGTCGCAAGCACTAGTCATAAAGAGGTGAAGGGACATCCAGACAAACCGGGCCCGGGGTGGCTGCTTAGAGGATGTTTGGCTGTTTGAATCCCCTTTTGGGTTTGATTCCAATTTGCCCATTCTGGCCACTGGGCTTTTCATCCTCATCCCCCAGCATGTTGGCCGTGTGCTGCAACCTAGTAATCCGTGGAGGCGGACATCCTGGCTTCGGGCTTTGGCTCCTTATTCCGGAGGACGGGTGGCCTGGGCGAGCCGGCCTAAGGTCAATCGGCTATGACTTTTCGGGTCCTGTCGATGTGGGGAGGTGGCTTGTGCTGTATCCATCTGCATCACGGACCCGAACTGTTTGGGTTATCGACGGAGGTGGTGTGTATGGCTTCCTTGGTGGCCTCGCCTCTCGGCATGCTTAGGCTGCCACCTCACCAAGATAGACGGCGGTGTTAGCTTCCTGGTGCAGAGCCCTGGATATGCGGCTTCCGGCCCTGCATCACCCGAGTGCCGCGCGGGGTTTTCTTTTCTGGGGGGGGCGCACCGCCGCAACTTCTTTTTGCTCTACATGGCGACTACTTCCCCCCCCCTCCCCCGATAAAATTTCTTCCCCCCAAAATTCTTCCCCTCCTCGCTGCACTAGCAAGCACCAGAGGAGGGAACCCGAGATGGTTGGGCCTGGTGCCCAGTTACCAGACCTTCGTAAGAATCGGGACCAAGTTCCGAAGTTCTTGGTGGTGACAGGCGAGGGCCGAGATGTTACGCAACTCGGTCCATTCGCTGTACACAAAGCTTTGAAAGGGATTTGTGGTTCTGATCCAAAGAGTGCCTCTCGGCTCCTTGCTGGGGGATACCTTGCGGAGGTTGCAGACGATGGTCAGGCGAAGAGGCTTTTGAAAGGAGTGCACTGGGGTCATGCCCAGTGCATGTCGAGCCGCATCGTACTTTGAACAGCAGCAAGGGGGTCGTGACATGCTTCGATTTGAGGGGTCTCAGTGATGATGTCATCCTGGGCGAACTCAATTCACAGGGTGTTACGGTTGTGAGGCGTTTGACACGGAAAGGCGAGAATGGTGCCCAGCCAACTGACACCTTTTTCCTGACCTTTGATACGCCAGTTGCACCGCAGCACATTACTGCCGGTTACCTGCGCTTGAAGGTCAGGAGTTACGTTCCGAATCCGATGCGGTGTTTCCGCTGTCAACGCTTCGGCCATACCAGCGGCTCATGTAAAGGTAGGCTACCTGTGTTTCCTGTGCTCAGGCAGCCCATGAAGGAGCTGACTGTGCTGTCCCGAAGCAGTGCGTCAACTGCGGTGGTCAGCACCAAGCCTCTTCACGGGACTGTCGTGTTTATGTTGATGAACGTCGAGTGCAGGAACTAAAGGTGAAGGACGGGCTTTCCTACTCGGAGGCCCGAAAGAAAGCCAAACTATCGGCGCCGGCTATGACACGTTCTTTTGCGCAGGTGTGCAGTGCGCCATTGCCTGGCCCAGTTAGTGAGTCTGCTGATTTGGCAGATTTACGCGCTGAGCTCAGGTCTTTGACGACGACGGTGGGCAAGCTTATAACTTTGTTGACTCTGCAACATCCATCTCTGCAGGGTCTTTTGGGTCCTTCGGACCCGGTTGCTGCCTTGCCGTCTACATCTGCCCAGCCTGCAAATGCTTCTGCTCCTGCTGCTGTTTCTGCTCCTGCTGCTGTTTCTGTTCCTGCTGCTGTTTTTGCTCCTGCTGCTGTTTCTGCTCCTGCTGCTGTTTCTGCTGCTGCATCTGTTCCCAGGCAGGTTAAAGCTTCAGCTAAGCCTCCACCTGCCCGGAGTGAACCACAGAAAACGTTGAAGAAGAAGGCTCCTGCTGGTAAAGCCTCAACACCACCCGTGAGGACGTCGCCACCAGGAGAGAAGGTGAAACAGTCGTTGAACGGCCAGCTTGCTGAGGGGTCCGTTGTGTCCCCTCAACATCTTGATGATACTTTGCCCATGGAGCAGGGAGAGATTTCCTGTTCCAATTCTCCGGAACTTTTTCCTCCTTCCGAGGACAACTTCGTTCTGAACCTCACTCCATCTGTTGATTCGGGTGAGGATTCGGATGTTTTTGGATCGCCCAGAGGAGGAGTTGAGGAGAATGATTCAATCTTCAGCCCGCCCTAATGCCTGCACATGCCATCGTTCAGTGGAACTGCCAAAGTTATCGGACCCATGCCGAACAGCTGCGGCTGCTCTTGTCGCATTGGCGACCTCTGTGCTGCTGTCTACAGGAAACCTGCTTTAAGGCGTCAGATAATCCGGTTGTTCGAGGTTATTCTGTCTACCGTCTGGATGCTGACCCTGTGCCACGTGCACATGGTGGTGTTGCAGTGCTGGTTCAACACTCTCAGCCACATGCCGGTGTGCCTCTGCACACTAGGCTTCAGGCGGTAGCAGTTAGAGTTTCTTTCCACTTCGATATTACTGTGTGTTCGCTTTATTTGCCACCGGATGAGGTCTTTGGGGTTGGTGACCTTGAGGATCTGGTCCGCCAGCTTCCTGCCCCTTTTCTGTTGCTGGGCGACTTTAACAGCCACCATGTCCAGTGGGGGGGACCTCATACAGACAACAAAGGGAGGATCCTTGAGGAGTGGATGCAGAGGGGGTCTGTTTGCATCCTGAACGATGGAGCCATGACACACTGTAACCTGGCCACGGGCAACTGGTCAGCGGTGGACTTAGCCTTTTGCTCGCTGGCCATCCCAGTTCACTTCACTTGGGGTGTCACTGCCGATCTGCATGGAAGCGATCACCTCCCCATTGTATTGTCCACAACACAAGGGGGTTCTGTGGCTTCCAGGCCAGCCCGGTGGGCGCTTAAACGTGCTGAATGGTCAGCTTTTGCTGAGGCTGCTGTATTTCAGCGTGCGGTTGAGGACTTTTCTGATGTGGATGAACTTTCCACTCATTTCGCTGACGTGGTCCTTGCTTCTGCTCATGCTACTATCCCGCGTACGTCCACTCAGCCGCGGCGGGTTCCTGTTCCGTGGTGGACACCTGCTTGCGGGCAGGCCATTCAGGCACGCCGGCGAGCGTTGCGTGCATTTACAGTCAGCCCAACTGCTGACAACTTTGTAGCCTTTAAGCGCTGTCGTGCCCGTGCCAGGTTTGTCATCCGTGAGGCTAGACGTGCTTCGTGGGCAGTTTATGTTTCGTCGATCACGCGCTCCACGCCTTCTCAGCAGGTGTGGCGGAAGGTGCGCCAGATCTCGGGGAAGACCGTGCCCTCCCCGGTTTCACAGCTGAAGGTGGCGAATACCGTGATCTCTTCTGTGCCGGATATCGCCGACTGTCTTGCGTCTGCGTTTGCGCAGGTCTCGAGTGATAACCATTATGATCCTGGTTTCCTCAGAATAAAGCGTAGTGAAGAGGCTCACCCTCTAGACTTTCGCTCCGACGGGCTAGAGGAGTACAATTTACCGTTCACCAGGCAGGAATTTGTTTCAGTTTTGTCCAAGTCGCATGACTCCGCCCCAGGGCCTGATGATGTTCACTATCAGCTGTTGAAACATCTGCCTCTTGCCTCCCAGCAGTTCTTGCTGGAGATGTTCAACCGTGTGTGGGCAGAAGGCTCTGTTCCGGCAGCGTGGAGGACAGCAGTGGTCATCCCGATTGTGAAACCGGGCAAAGACCCTACTGATCCTTCCAGTTATCGCCCAATCGCTCTGACTAGCTGTGTCTGTAAACTTATGGAACGAATGGTCGGTGAGAGGTTGGTCTGGGTGCTGGAATCACGGGGATTCTTATCTGTGTCCCAGTGCGGCTTTCGACGGTTTCGGTCAACCATCGATCATCTGGTTGCCCTTGAATCGGATGTGAGGGAGGCTTTCCGCCTGCGTCAACATCTGGTTCAGGTTTTCTTTGACTTGGAGAAGGCGTATGATACGACGTGGCGTTATGGGATTCTCCGTAATCTCTATAACTATGGCTTGAGGGGACAGATGCCACTGTTGCTTTCTGCTTACCTCTCAGGCCGTTCTTTTAGTGTTTGTGTCGGGGCGACTCTTTCCCGCCCGTTTGTCTTGGAGAATGGTGTGCCTCAAGGAGGTGTTCTTAGTGTCATCTTGTTTGCTATAGGGATCAACCCCATTGCTCAGCAAGCTGCTGTTCCCCAGTCATTGTTTGTCGATGACTTCGGCGTGCGCTTTCGGGCAGCTCGCATGCAGACCTGCGAACGGCAGCTACAGCTGGCAATTAACAAAGTCCAGACCTGGGCGGTAAGTAATGGTTTCCGGTTTTCTCCGGACAAGACTGTGTGCATCCACTTTTGCCGCCAACGAACACTGCACCCGGATCCTTGCCTGTACTTGGGGCAGGCACAAATTCCTGTTGTCCCACAGGCACGTTTTCTGGGTCTGGTGTTCGATTCCAGGTTGTCTTGGCTTCCACACTTACGTCAGCTTAAAGACAAGGCTTTGCGGGTGCTTAACATCTTGCGGGTCCTGTCGGGCACTTCATGGGGTGCCGATCGCGCTGCCATGTTGCGCCTCTACCGAGCCCTTGTCTGCAGCAAGCTTGATTATGCGTGTATGGTCTATGATTCGGCTAGTGACTCCACCTCCAGATGTTGGACACTGTGCATCACAGTGGCCTGCGTGTGGCGACTGGGTTATTTCGAACTTCTCCAGTGGTCAGCCTCTGAGGCCTCGGAGCCACCTTTGGCCATTCGTCGGCGACAGCTTGCCATTCAGTATGCTGTGCGTTTGCGTGCTGTGCATTCCAGTCCTGCTTGGTCCATGGTTTTTGGGCCAGACTTGCGAGTCGGTAGACGCAGGGTGGGTAAGGGGGATTTCCGCGATAGGCTCCAGCAGTCCTGTCAGGAGATAGCCTTTGAAATGCCCTGCGTCTTGATGCTTGAGAGAATGCCAGTTGCCCCTTGGCTTGTCCCAGGTGGCAGTTTCATTTTTGCTCTGGCGTCCCTCCCGAAGGGTTCCACTCTACCAGCAAGGTACTTACAGGGGTTCCGGCGGCTGAGTTCTCAGTACGCCGGTTATCAGCGCCTGTTTACTGATGGGTCGAAGTCAGACGTTGGCGTGGCGTGTGCTTGTGTGTGTAAGGGAGTAACGGTTGCCCATCGCCTTCCATCAGGCTATTCTGTGTTCTCTGCAGAGCTTTTGGCTCGTGGTTTGGCGATGGAATGGATCCTTGACCTTCAGGGCACGCATTTCATTATCTTTAGTGATTCCATGAGTGCCCTGGAGTTCTTAGTGAATTACAATCCTCGGAACCCCTTGACACAACGTGTCCAAGCTTTGCTTTCCCGCTTGCCTGGCCAGCGGAAAACCGTGCTTTTCTGCTGGATCCCGGGCCATGTTGGGATAGCAGGGAATGAACAAGCTGATTCTGCTGCGAAAGGGGCCCTTTCTGGCCCTCTCGGTAGGGATCTCAGCCTTGTTCCCTCTGATGCCTTTCCAACTCTGCGTCTGAGGTTACACGCTTTTTGGCAAACCTTGTGGGACAGACAGGACGGTAATAAATTACGGGCCATTAAAGGCACTGTCGAGGAGTGGCACTCGGCGTGTCGCCGCAGTTGCCATGAGGAGGTTGTGTTGGCCCGTTTGCGAATTGGTCACACCCGACTTACTCACTGTTTCGTTTTGCGGGGGGTTGACCCTCCTGAATGTTCTTGGTGTCGACGGCCACTTACGGTCTGGCACTTACTTGTTGATTGTCGCCATCTTGATGGTGTTCGTCGTCGTTTCCATCTTCCGCATGACATTGCGCGTCAGTTGGGCGATAAGTCTGTCCTCCTGTCCGGTGTTTTTCAATTTTTGCAGGAGGTACAGATGTATGACAAGATTTAGATTGGGGGTTTGAATAACATCTCTGTAATGTGTGGTGCAGTGGCAACCCGGACCACTGCACTGTGACTGAGGTTGGCGCTAATGACCAAGTTGTCGATGCGCTATTAAGCCTCAATCCCCCACCCTCATTTTCAGCAAAGACCCACGTCACAGATTCCCGAAGGCTCTGCTGATTCAATATGCGCCAAGCAGAGCTCAAAGAAGGAGCGCCACCAACCTGACTACAGGTATGAGCGGGATACGACCGCTTCTCTGCACGAATCAAAAAAGCGGACTCCTGAACTATGCCCCTGTAAGTGAACCACGAGACGTCACTAGGATGCCTTTTCCAGCACTGGAATGCCTTCCTCCTGTCACGTACTGCCCGCACACAGACAGAAGACCACCAAACAGGATGTACCCTGGATGGAACAGCCGTACGAGTACATCTTGGCCTTACCAGGGAGGCGACCCAATCGGAGAAAATTCCATCGGAGACCTGCGGCCTCTTAGAAAGCACGTGACGCTGCTCATGACGACGCCGAGCCGGGGACAGGACTATTGGGAAGTGGTCACTGCCTCTCTGATCATCAGAAACAGAGAAGCAGAACCGATTTGCAAAACCAGGAGAGCACAAAAAGAGATCCAGAACAGATTCCTGAACTGTGCCCTGGATGATTTCTAAGCCAACGGAGCCAATAGCACTGGCTAACCTACGACCCCTCGCATCAGCACGGACAGAGCCCCAATCAAAATGATGGGCATTAAAGTCGCCACCAATTATAAACGGTTGGCGGAACTGACGAAACCACTCCTCCCACACATCACAAGCAATAGCACCAACAGCATGCAGAAAAACAAGAGAAACCCATTGCTGCAGATCCCACACCTTGACAGCGCATGCTTTCAGCCCCTCTACATGCACTGAAATAGGATGGACAATATACGGGATGGTCCATTTAACAAAAATACCAACTCCATTACCCGGAGAAATGAAGTCGGCCTGAAATGAAGCCGCATCAAAGTCGCTAGAGAGGTTGGTCTCCTGAACCCCTATGATATCGGCAAACTGCAACAACTTCTCGACTTCCTGAAGTTTGCCTTGTAACCCCCTCGCATTCCACGAAACAACAGAAAAGGATTTGAATGTGGAGGCAAAAATATTGAAAAACCAAAAGCGGTAACATTCTCAACACAAACAAGTCTCCCACCTAACCTAACCAACATCACCCTCATCCACACCAAGCCCAAGACCAACATGATCCTGACCAACCATCTCACTGGACGGGATCTCAACACTACAACTAAATGAATCAAAACTACAAAATCCAGGTTCTGCAGAGTCCTGACTAACCATTACACCTGACACAATCGCATCACTACAACAAATCGAATTCAAGTCACTAAGTCCAAGATCTGCAGAATCTTGGCTAACCAACACACAGGACGGCACCCCATCACTGCAACCAATTGAATCAAGCTCAACATGGCAGTCAGAACCCTCTTCTGTCAACACAACAGTTTCCAAACCAACCTCTACACTCACCATTTCACAACCATCATCCGGAGACTCATGGCTGAGATCTCCCAGAGCACCATTAACTTCGCTCACAGTTTGGGACACCTTCTGACTCACCCCAAACACACCGTCACGACTTCTGTTCCTCTTCCGACTCCGTTTCTTCTTTGCAGGCGGAGGCAACAATTTCCCATCATAATTGTGCTCAGCCAAAACTTTAGAACTCGCTGCAGCAGTTCCCATAACGACACGATCCGGAGGGGAACCTGTTTGCATGGGAAGCGGCCCCTGAAGCACTGGTGCAGTAATGTCTACTTGCATAGATTCCATCACAGCACTACTGGTCGCCAGATGGGACACACTCGTAGGAGAAACTGGCCTCGCAGCTCCAACGCCATGAACACTGCCAACAACACCACCACTGCCTGAAACATTAGGACAAGCATTTGGGCAATCACTACCACTCATCCACTGGGCAACCGAGGGGGATCAACTACTGGCACCACCTCATGCGCTACTTCTTCACGGGCTGCCCTGAGATGACTGCAGAGATCACTTGGATCCCTATATCCACCACAAGAATCGCAGGAAATGGCGACGCAGGCGCGCCGGAAGTGCCCACGCTTCCTGCAACGCAGGCAGAGGGGTGCTCGCTCAGCAACCACCATCAAGGCCGGAACACCACGCACCAGAAAAACGTCCGGAATGTCAACAACCGTCTTAAATGGCCTCAAACGAAATCGAACTTGCGCACCAAACTGTTACATACCGGTTGGCCTCTTATGATCAACTTCTCGAACTGGTGAGACTCTAAGGAGCCAAATGCACCAATGGCTTGCACAACATCTTCCACAGGCACTCCTCCTGGCAACCAATGAATTCGTGCATCAATCACCTGGTCGTGGAGGTCAACCACTTCAACTCGGTGACCGTTGATCGAAAGCTCTGCAGCAGCCAGCAGCCTCTTAGCTACTGCCGAAGCGAAAATGACTTCAAACACCGTGCCGGAGCGCAGCGACCCCACCGTTTCCACTTCACCTTTCCCAACAATCCCCTCAACATGAAGAAAAATCTGAGTGAGAGGATATGGCCTCCCTTGATCAGCACACAACAGCACCAACGACCTCGTCATGTCCACAGATTTCAAGCTACCCTTGTACAATCTCTGGAGGGCAGTCAACCTTTGGGATTGGTTTCGCTCACCAGGAACATGACCTCTTTCTTCATCTTGTTCTTGCTCAGATTCTTCAGAATCAATTGGATCCTTACGAATATTGCTCTGACCAGCAACTGTGGAAAACAATTTCTACACCACTGTAACAACCTCCTTCTTCCCACTGCTATGTTCATCATGGGCACTGCTCATGACCCCTTGTTGCCCCCCATGACTCAATGCCTGTCCGCCATCTTTTCTGCCTAGCCCAGCCACCAGACCAACTGCAGTGTTGACACCAAATCGTCTAACATCGGCATCAGAAATACCACGAAGAGACGCCTCCATCATCACTAAAGCAAAAGTTTCATCACCTACGACGCCAGTGTTTAATTCACTGAAGGTAATCACCTTCTTCGTAATGAGAGCACACAGAAGATTATCAACGTCCTCCGCCATTGCTCACTATCACCAACAAACATCTTTCGGTCACGGTGGAAAACAATGGGCTTCAAACAATGCTTTCAACGTTAATGCGCACAGCAAGGGAAATAAGTTGAAAATACAGATTACAAACAAAAACGTCAAGTGTGCCGTAAAAAAAGGGAGTTATATGATTGAAAATACACGAACCTGTTAAAATATATACGAATAAAAATTGAGGATTTTTAATTGAAATAATCAAACGTGAGAAAATTGCATCTGTTTAAGTCCTATTGTGCTTTACGTTTTAAATATATGATTGGTAAAGCACAACAGCTCTTAAACATATGCAATTTTCTTAATTGTAAATTTGATTATTTCAATTAAAAATCCTCAGTTTTTATCCATGTACATTTTAACAAGTAAAGTGTATTTTCAATCATATAACCCCTTCTTTACGGCACATTTGACGTTTTTGTTTGTAATCCGTGTACCTTTTTTACGGCTATGGCTTCGCGCTACAAAGGTTTATTTCCTCGACAATTGAATTGGTGTGATGTTTGTTGCCTTACTTGATGCCCACTTTGAAACAATTCAGCTCAGCTCTGAAAGCTTGAATCTACGAAAAAAAATACGCCATTGTATCGTTTGGAGCTGTCAATTTCGAGGCCGCAGCTCGAAATTAACCAAGTACGTTAGTTTGGTTTAAATCTATCCACCCAAAACGATAACTGGTATACGAGAAGCCGCCAAGTTTCAAAAAGGGTCGGCCTTCAAAGTAGTGATATCATTCAACCAGGGAAAGGCCCCCAAGGTTAATCCTATTAGCCAAGTTAATAGCACCTACTAACAGTTCGAAAGTTAAATGAAAACTAGAACATTGCTACTGGCGGTAGCAATCTTCAAGTTTTCATTTAACGCCCAAAGTATTATTAGGTGCGATTAAGTTGGCTAACAGGGTTAACCTTGGCAGCCTTTCCCTGGTTGAATGATATCACTACTTTGAAAGGCCAACCCTTTTTTGAAACTTGGCGGCTTCTCTTATACCAGTTATGGTTTTGAGTGGATATCACAGTTTTCATAGGACTGTGAACGAACGAAGGATCAGACGGTTTAATCGTCCCGTCTACCTTTTCTGTATGGAGGAATTTTATGTCTATAAATTTGCTCATTCGTAGTTTTCACGTTTGCCGTGGCCCAATTAGCCGTTACGTCAGCGAAATTGACATATTTTGACGCTGATTTTCGTTCGCTTCGTTCACTCAATCAGCGCATCACTTGGACTTGGCCCTACCTCGGTTAACGTTAATTATTCAATCACTTAGTAACCATGGTGTTTATGAACACATACTTGTCCCTTTTATCGTCCCTTGTCAGTAGTCGCTTTGGTTAATAGACGACCAGGTTCCATTTACCCTCGTCACAAAGACACGCTACCCCAAAAGCACCATAATCGTGTCCACAAGTCGCTTTCCTACCCTCATACCAGTCAGGGACTGCTTGACCCACGCTATGGACACTGTGTCATAGGCTGCCTATGTCTAAAAAGACAGCCAAGACAACCTTCCCCAGTGCCCATGCCTCCCTAATGCTAGAGAGTAAAAACAGGATTGCATCCTGTGCACTTCAACACAGGCGATACCCAAACTGGACACTGGTAGGCACCCATAGTACTCCATATGCCAGATCAGCCTCCTAATGATCATTCACTCATAAATTTTCCTGATGCACGATAACAGAGCTATTGGCCTATAATTCATTAACTCTGACTGGTTACTACCCGGCTTTTGAACAGGGACGAGAACCGCAAACAACCAGGACGGAGGAACAGCACTACCCATGAAGACCTCCCGGAATAGGGCGAGAAGCAACCGTTGCTCTGGTTCCGGTCGGCTACGCACATCGCTCTAACTTACACCATCAATACCAGTAGCACTAGTCGCTTTACAACATGACAGAGACGCCTTAAATTCTGAGAACTCCCACGGCATGTTACCTACCTCCGACACAACACTTTCACAAACAAGTGGAGGAGAAATACCTCCTGCAAGTTCGTGCACACTTGCGAATCGTGCATTGAAGGCGTCTGCCATCTTCACGCCGCTCAACACCTCCCGGTTACTCATAGTTGCTGTCATGCTGTACACCCATGTTTGCAGAACCTTGCTTGTATTCCGCCCAAGAGCCCTCCACGCCTGCTAAAGCGATCCCGAACTCGCCACACGCTCATACATACGCTTGCTATACAACGCTTTTCCTGCCTCAGAATAAAACGTGATTCCTCTGTTACACCCCGATAGATCAACCACAGCTCCTCAGTTGGCCCTCGCGTCTAACGCCTATAAGCCCTGCACCTGTCCCTAACAGCAACCGTACATCGGTCCGTCCACCACTGAGGCTGGTCAGTAGCGCGCCGACTGCACTGCCTCTCTCACTGCGGCTTGCCAATCCAGATACCAAAAACGCCACTGTTCAGTACTGGGCAATTCGGTTTTGGCCGTCTGGACCCCAACCCAGGTCCGGGTCCACATCTGCTCAATTTCTGACCACGGGGGTGCAACACCACTGGAAAGTGGTCACTCCCCCGCAGGTCATCTGAGACCTTAAACAAATTTATACGCGATGTCTCGTGACCACACAAAGAAGTCCAACACCGATTCATGAACCCCCTCCTGGCGCCACCTGATAAATGTTGGCGTACCATCTTGCATGACAACAAAATTATAGTTTCCAATTACTTCAGCTAACCTATTGCCCCTTGCATCAGCCTGTAATGATCCCCAGTCGTAGTGGTGACTGTTAAAATCGCCGCCTACAATGATCGGCGCCGCAAACTGCCCAAACCATCTTGTCCATTCAGCAACCGATGGGTTGCCCGTGACATGCACAAAAACCACCGTGACTCATTTAGTCCCCCATATAAACCTTCAGCGCCACTGCATCAATACCGGCAACCCCATGTGTAATAACAATGACACAATATGGCACATTCCATCTTACCAAGACACCCACTTTAGAGCCGGACAACACAAAATCTGCTTCCCAAATAGATGCATCAAATCCCTGCATATTATTGACTTTCTGGATACCTAAAATGTCCACGTGTCCCAAAAGACTTTCAACATCCTCTAATTTTTGTTGTATTCCCCTAGCATTTCAAAACGCTATTTTGTGACATGCAAGAGGTGCAAAATGAGTTAAGAACCTATACCAAACTCCCCTCTAACCTATCCCCCGGCATGTCCTGTTCCCTCAGATTCACTACAACTTAGTATGACCTTGCTGTTTTGGATTTGCGATGCCGGGGTCCCTTTCAAAAGTGGACCTCCAGCATTATCGCTCACATTTGCATACACAGAATCTTCTGCACTTCGGGACTCACTCACAACCTCGACTTATACTGGGTCGATAGACATGATGCAACCATCGCCGCCGGTTTCATCATCTCCCCTGTCTACCACAGGAGTGCTGTCTTGTAAATGCACAACTTGTGACGTGACAGCGTTGGCGATCCAGCTTCCTTATTCTTCTTTCGCTTCTTCATCGCTGGTGAAGTGAGCTAAGGGCCATCGCTTTCTTGAGCACTTTCCTCACGTGATGCATGATTTCCACTCTCTGTTGCTGCCTCATTAGTCGCAGAAATTTTACCACTCACAGTCCGGTCTTGTCCCCGCGAATCTACATTTCTCAGCGCAGCGGTAAGACAGGGGGCACTAGTGCTTATGGCAGGCAGCCCCAGGTTTACCTGAGCACCCGGCGGTGAGGTGGTGCGGCTTCTGCTGTTGCGCTTCTCAGGGGTGTGACGATCGCACTTGCCGCACGCCGCTGTCCTCTCTCTGCATCACTCGCTCTCACTTGCCGCGCCGCCTCTTTTCTCGCCGCCACCTGCAAATGCAGACACTGATGTCTCGGATCACACCAGACATTGCACACCTCGCACGCGCGACTCGCGCACGCGCTGCGGAAATGTCCTCTCCTTCAGCACCTCAGACATTCAGGCGCACGGTTTTCACAAGAACTAATGTTTGGATGCCCTTAATAACAACATCTGGTACATCTTCAATTGAGGCCACCTCACGCGGTTGCAGCATCACCTGGCGTACTGTCATTTCACATACAGACTTGCCTCTAATATTTAGCCTCTCAAACTCATGTCTCTCGAGGGTCGCCACACGCGCAAATCCGACAGCCATGTCCTGCGCCGTTACGCACCTGGGCAGCCAATGAAGGTGTGCTTGAATTATTTGTTCATGGAGGTCATGTAAATCCACTGGATAACCGTTGATAGAAAGCTTCGCCTTCAGCAACTTCTGTTTTGCAGCAACGGTGCGCACCTCTACTTCAAATGCATACCCAACTTGAAGCGTGCCAGCCCCTATATCTCCTCCAGTCCCACTATATCCACAACAGCAAGGTAGATTTGCGTAGTGGAGCAGAGCCTGCCTGCCAGTGCACACACTAACACCACTGACTTCGGTATTTTTACATTGGTTAGCCCACCTCCATACAGTTTCTTAAGAGCCTGTAGACCTCTGGTTTGCTTCCTATCATTCACCCCATCGTCTGGATCCTTTTCTTCCCCTTCAACTTTGCTGTCACCCCACACCGTTTTTTCTCCTTCCACTACCGCCGCACTGAACAGTTTTACTGTCTGCACTGCTGCCTCCTTCTCACTGGCATCACCCGTGATGACATTAGCCACTCGGCCGCCATCTTGTTTTTCCTTAACTTTCCTCACCGCGTCCACACCATAGTTTCTCACTGCCTTCTCTCTGCTTTCATGCTTTCGTGCCTCTCTCATTACTTGCACAAACACTTCATCTGACACAACTCCCTAATCTACCTCACTACTCGTGATAACTTTTCCAAAGACATAACACATCCACGAAGAATGAATCTGGAGTTTGCTGAGTGGCATTGTTCCCTAATTAAATGGTTAAAACAATGTAAAACAATCAAAATGATTTGTTCAGGGTCCCGTAACTCCGTGTGTTGTCTGTAAGTTAGTGTTTGGTTCATGTACTGGAATTAATGTGGGTTGCTGTGTGTAATATCATTGATTAAGGTGGCGCATGGCCTCGGGACGCGGCCCCGATAAATAAATATATATTCTCCCGTAACTCCAGCCTGTCAATGTGGGGATGACAATACTGTATCACACCTGTTGCTACATTGTACTTTTATCCACCGCTGGGTTCGCAGAGGCACAACACCAAAAGAGGTATTAACTTTCAGAGGCCGCACAGAAGACATTGTGCGTCTTAGAGATATTGCACGATTTGTTAAAGCAACGTCACTCCTACTTTGACTATTCCTTCCTTCTTTCCGCTTGCATGTAGTTGAAACAGAGCCAGAGTTTGACGGAATTCCTTGTACACAGTGGAGAGACTCACTCGCGTGTTGCAATTGTGCATTTCTCCGTGGAACGAGTTGTTCGCAGTTTGTGCTGGTCGTGGTGATTTGGTGTTTTGTGTCTAACGTTGTCTTACAGTGTACACAGTGGAGAGCACGTATGGGTGGTGTGAGAGACCTCTCCTGTTTTTCGGTTCGTTTGGAAGTGAGTAAAGGTATTTGCGTGCAGCTTTGGAGTACATCTGCTGTAGGAGTTCTTCGAGTGGAATTCATTGTTCGCAATTGGTACTGGACACAGTGATTCGGGGCGCATTATCTAACATTATTTATCAGTGTATGGGACCTCTTCTGTTTTTTTGGTTATGTCTTAATGTGCAGTGTTGAGTTAAGTTACCGAGTGTAATATTATTTAATCGAAAAAGTGGCCTCTTTAAGGTGGAAGGCCAGGGAGAATTCTGGCTTAGATCATGTTTCAGATTTTAGGTAAGTGCAGCAGTTTTTTCTGAAACTGTGTCACACAAGAACAACAAGAACAAGCACACCAACAACAAGAAGTGAAAGTTTTCAAATTTACGAGTGGCTTCCTACGTTTACTCTTGCATGGAATTGCGGAAAAGTTGGTGCAAATATACCTTCAATACCTATCTACTATCTGGCCAAGTTTGGTCGGAATGTATTGAATAGGAACGGAGAAATTAATAATTTTAGTTTGCTGGAGAGAGGACTTCAATCATATATACAGGGTGGTCCAAAAGTCGGGCCTACCTGAATATATCCTAAATGGTGTCAAATATCCTTAAAACAAGTTTATAGTAATAATGAGTAAACAGCGGGGATTCAGATGAGTGTAAAGACGATGACCTTGAAGACCTCCATCAAGGTCATCACGTTGCTAACTTCTAAAGGAAGCACCGTAGACCATCAGTGCATATTTGAAAGTTGTAGGTAATCATTAAAATCTGCCAACCCAAGAAACAGAAAGGAAATCCATGTAGAAACGCCAGAGTTATGTGCAAAATACCCTTTTTGCATATAAACTTCACTGCAAGAGCTACTTGTCAAGCAGTGAAGCACACCGCACACTGCTGGAGAAGCTCGAAAAGAAAACTGAGCTGCAGCACATCTCAGCCGGAATTCAATTACTCCCAAATTGGAACCATGCAGTCATTTTGTAATTGGGGGGAGAGTTCTTTCGTCTAGTCTTTGTAAGGGGTCATGAAGTGTTAGTCTCTGGTAAAGGGATGGAAGTTAGAGAAGATGTAAACAAACTAGAGAGGAAATTAAAGGTTAAGCTCCAATGGCACATTCATCATTGGAATATGATTCTTTCAATGTTTTTGGGAACATTTTATTATTTGTAATCAGCCTTGTTCTTTCTTTAAAAACTGTCACGGCACATTTTTCACATCTACTAATTAGAGTTGACAGTCATCTTGGGAAGCAACGGATACACCAAAACTTATTTTGACATTCTTTTCATGACTTTTTAACGTCCCACCTTTGCAGATACAGGCAACACATACTTTGAACATTGGAAACGATGCTTCTGGAAGAAATGTCTTTAAAAAAAGTCAAAATACCACCAAAAGATTTGTAGTGTCGTCCAAATCTGTCAGATCAGCAATTCTTGTGTAGCCTTCACCCTTAAAGTACTTGGCTGCCATTAAAAGTTTTGATGCTCTGCCTTCCTCACAATTCTGTACTTTTCGCGTTCACCAGAGGACTCCATTTGTCCGCATATACACATACTTTTGACCTGTTCGGCTCTTTTTGACTCGGGAGAGTTCTAGCTGACACACCTGACCAGGTAGAGCAGAATGTGTAGCTAATACTACTTCCAGCATATTCTAGATTGACATCGTCTTTGATCTTCCTTCGTTTTGTGCTGGAAATCTTCTCTAGCTGTTCTTTATGAGTACATAATTTATAACAATTTTGGTTCATATGATAAACGAAGAGATCACCTGAAATGTTTTTTAATAGCACAAGAACATGATCTTCGCGAAGTTCTGCAGCGTCTCCGATGCGCTAGCAGCAGTTTTTTGTTAACATGACACTTTCACCGGTATTTTGCTGGCATATAATACATAAATCAACAATCTTGCTGGGAAGATCTCTTTCGATTAATAGTATTCAATTGATGATCCCTCTTGTCAGTTTCACCTGAGAGAATAAAAAAAATTGCGAATTATTATTATGTAATAATTCATAAGAATATTCCGTTATTTTCAACTATATATTATTATTAATATAATTATATATTGTTGTACACTATATCCAATATACTACGATAATAAAGTTTTGCAATAAATTATGTGAGGAAGGCTGTATCTAAAACCGCTTAGAAATGCAATCAACAAAGTGGGGCGTTAGTTAACCTGTCCAGTATTAATGTTTATCTACTTCACTGTACTTCTGTTATCTGTCTAATTAACTTGCTACAACTAGGCTAGATGGAAAGGCTTAAGTATGTTCTTTTCAGCAAGGTCAAAAAAATTAAGGTAACTTAAATAGGGGCAGAGTTATAGTCGTTTGAAGAGAAGATGTCTTAGTAACGTAAAAGTGGTGAAAATGCATGCAATACAACGAAAATCGATATTTTACGTAAAAAACAGTTTTAGCGTCTATACTATTCATTTTTTCAGGAAAAGTCATTCTTGGGAAGTTGTTTAAAATTACTTTTTCTACAACTTTGCATCACATTGTCCTTTTAAAATATTTGTATTTACGACGTTATTTGGAAAACTCCGTTTTTTGGCGGCCATTTTCCAATATGACGGCCAAATGCCCATGTGGACAGGTTATTACCCTGGTGCATTTAATATTGGACAGATTACCTTCATGATTCACTTGAGTGATTCTCCATACATTGAAACGGTC
Organism: Lithobius niger; assembly: GCA_023313725.1. Classification (NCBI taxonomy): domain Eukaryota; kingdom Metazoa; phylum Arthropoda; class Chilopoda; order Lithobiomorpha; family Lithobiidae; genus Lithobius; species Lithobius niger. The sequence goes on along the minus strand of JAHWFP010143209.1, from coordinate 11,209 downwards.
ACAGACCCACCCTCAGCAACTAGATTAGGAGATGTTTCTTGTAGGCGAGTTTAATGAACTACTGAAATTTCTTCCGAGGAATGTTGGAAAAAAGTAATCTAACTGCCAACGTTTTAATCTCGAAAACTAAAGGTTTTTTCTTCTTATAATGGGAGACAACAACAGTAAACAAAAAAAAAAAAAAACGAATAAAACGTACATAAACAATATGGGAGAACCTAAACAGAACGACACAAATTCGTATGTTAACATTTCTTTATTGAAACTTAATAGCTTTTCATAGCAGTTTCCTGGAAGTCCCTAATAATTTATTTGATTTGCTCGAACACTAAAGACACTATGCACGTGTATCGTCATTGCACGGCTTCTTCAGTGTAAGCCCTAACCAGACAAGCGAATTTCGTATGAAGCGATGCGCTGCTGCATGCCTACTAAGTCAAAATTGCTGCATTCGTTTGGTTGGTGGTGTGTTTAAGGACCCATTATGACGTCTTTGGTACACCATTCTGCGTCGGCATGCAACCACGAGCAGCTAGTCTGGTTAGGGCTTTAGGCTCAGCTCAACCTCCTTGGTAGAACAGAGCTCAACCTCCTTGGTAGAATTGGATCATCCGGTTGGCTGAGGTCGAGGGCGGCCTTGCAATTTTGTGACTTTGTCACTCTGAAACTTCCAGCTATCCCTTGCTCATTTCTCCCCGTCTAGCATGGAGTTAGTAACAAACTGTGCATTGATTCATCCAAGCTATTAACTTTCGTCTTTTAGCCTTGAAATTGGCTCTTCATTCCCAGATATCACAAGTAGGCCTAATGGATTCGTCTCAAACGCCGTACCTGACAAGTGCTTGATCTGGACTGCGCCATTGCTTGGTTGTGAGGGTCGATAGCTTTGGGTCTCGAGAAACAGTTTGTGAGTATCAATTTGTTAACTTTGTTTGTTACACGAACGCTAAGAGACAGTGAAGCAAAAGTCTACATCCACGAAGAAAAGACGTCATTTCAATTACATATAGCCAGCCGACGACCTGTTCAAAGCCAAGAGCGACTGGTGTTGGTTCGTTACAATGGGTCGTATCTACGATTAACGTATTCTTAGGCAAAGAGGCCTGGGCTATTCGAGGAAGCAGTTAGCATTTTTGTGTTCGGCCCCACGACGAGTTTGCAAAAGGAATGAGGTTGGTGCGACTGTTGCCGTTAAATTCCAGGAAGTGTTGTGGTATAGCATTTGTCTGTCTTTGTGCGTGGTCT